>PVIC010011463.1:0-41425 GCA_004025085.1 Thryonomys swinderianus | reverse complement strand
TCTCTATTAGTCCTCATGTGGTTTGGGGCACTTATAAAGACTGAGGAGTACTTAAGGTTAGACTGGGCTCGGCACACAGCCTGTGCTTTGCATTTCCATGGCAACTTTACTGGAATCTTCCCCAGGATGTCAGCCCTTGGTGACATTTGGCACAGAGCACACATTCCTAGGCCAACACTTCGTTTGCCCAGCTACTTGGCCCCACCCTTGGCACAAGCTAACTTCTGAGTACACTCGATGTTCTCTAGTTTCTCCACTCCTTCCTCCCCACCCCACAATGTTCTATGAAAAACCAAAATGGAATAGAAATGCAAAGTAGGCCTTACAAACAAATGAAGGCCACCTTCTTCAGTTCCCGGCAGAGTGCCGGGTTGACAGTCAAATGAAAACAACCAGGCTCTGCAAATGTTATTTTGAAAATATCTCTAAACAACTGAATGATATTGATTAATTTCTGTACCCTAAGTTACTCTGATGTGATAAAACTAAGAAGGTTCAAAAGGACGCTAGTGAAGAGAAAGGCGAAAACAAAGGAAGCACGGCCGTAGGGTTTCCAAATGTTATCCTTGTGCTGCACCATATTTTTAGGGCCACACAGGTAAGGTGGTAAAATTATTTTAGAGTGAGAGGAAATGATAAGACACATATTGCAAGACAGTGGCTACTTTGGGAGGGAGGCAGAGACGGGACCTGGGAAGAGCACAGGCCCAGCGTTAGAGGCGGAGGCTGTCACAGTGGGCGGTCACTGATGTCGGCCAGTACTGCTTACACATGCATGTCCTTTGTACGTGCTAGCTCCTATGTCATATACAATATTTACAAAGAAAGAGGGTAACAGTAAAAGTAACTTTAAAACAAAAGGAAATGGTTGAAGAATGAGAGGAAAAGAAAGGACACAATGAGAAGAAAAGAAAAGCAGATCTTTCCTAGAGAGGCTCACATCCTTATAAGGAGTTGTCTGAAAATAATTATTAACTGCAACAGAGTGACATAATAATATACTTTTAAACAAAAACTCTTAACGGCCCAGGTACAAGGAAAATGTCTATAATCCCAGCACTCTGGCAGACTGAGTCGGAAGGTCTAGTTTGAGCTAAGTCTGGCCAATTCTGTGACTTCTTGAGATTTGTGTTAGAGTAAAAAGTAAGAAAGGACTGGGAATGTAGCTCAGTGAGAGAGTCCTGAGTTCAAACTCGAGCACTGCGAACAACAGACGAAGACAAAAACCTCTAAGGGTGTACACGGTATTTTAGTTAGCAACAACGACATTTAAAGTTCAAATCCTCCAGTGTCTTCACTTAAAACTTAAAAATCCGGTTTCGCCCTTTGTGTGTCCAGAATTGCATCCTGGGACCCTCCTCAGCCCCCGGTGTCTGGGTCCAGGGTCCTCCTCTGTGCTCAGGAAACCCTGTACTTCCCCCAGAAACATGTCCACGTTTACTGCTGCATCCCCGTCAGTGTCTGGCTTGTCAATACACATTTGTTGATAAAACAAAGGACTTATCCTACTGGGTTCAGTTCTGTTCAATGGTGGTTGAGACAGATGAGAAGAGGAAGCGGGGAAACGCTAAGCTGGGGACTCTGGGGCCAACTCAAGAATGGCCGACCCAGCTTTGAGCAGCCAATGCCCTTTCTTTCCCACCCTGCTTCCCTGGCCCGCAGTCTACAGGACACTGTCGGGTTGACGAGCTGGCGCCCCAAGCCTCAGCACGGGGCCTTCCTTTCCTTCCTTCCCCCGACTCTGAGCGAGGCATTGGATGTCAGGCAGTGACCCAGTATCAGGCTCAGTGTAGCCTCTATCTCTCCACAACAGTCAGGCCCGCTCCTAGTCTTGGCAGAAATCAGATCTTCCTGGCCGAGGCCTGCAAGAGCCGCCTATCTCGGCCTCGGAGGTGAGGATAAAAGCCAAGGGCTCAGGAAGATCAAGTTTCCCTGGACAATGCGACTGCCGCAGAAGGCCTGGGAGCATCCCTTCACCTGGAGCCGCTCGTTGGGAAAAAAATTCAGCGAACAGAACTGTGAGCTGGGACCTCAGGACGTTCCCCACAGGTCAACAAAAGGCTAAGACCCCCCCAATTCGTGAGGGTGGCAACAAGGCCCTGAGACACACATGACACACACGCGTCCACGCCGTGTACACCTGCAAGACCAAAAGCATTGGAAAAGGAAGTGGGGCGCTGCTTCAGTCACAGACCCAGAGGACGCAGGTGAGAGCGCAGCACGTTAGCGGAGAGCGCGCCGAGGACTTCCGCTTTGTCTTGAAAAGTTAGGAAGGAATATTTATTCTAACTAGATCTCTCGAGTGACACTGCGTATGAAATTATGCTTAGCAAATGAACTGCGAATATGTGGACACGCACTGCTTTTAAATCCCCGCCCTCTAGGGACGTCCTTGGAGACCACATCCTACAGATGGCCCACCCCGTGCCTGTTCCAGTGCGTCGGGGAGTCCTTCCCACACATGCCGTGTTCGCTCCAGTGCAGGCAGATGGAAGGAGGAAATACATCAGAAAGAAGTCTGCATTCAAATAAAGCTGCAAAACATAATCTAGGTCAAATCTTCATGAGCTTTAAAATCAGCACCAGTAAGCCCTGCGCATATGGCATTTTCAATCTTTTTCTCTTTTTTTTTTTTTTGGCTCAAATGTCACAGAGGATTAGTGTAAAAGGAAAAAAATCCCTGCATGGGGTCTCTCTTTTTTTTTTTTTTAACATAGATTCATCAATCATTTTTGATCTCTTCCTCTCCCACCATCCCTTAAACTTTCAGCTTAATGAAATGACTTCTTTAAAATTTTCCCCACAGTATGCCATTAACTGCATTCTGAACAGAAATCCTTTCAGGAAAGGAAGTGAATTAAAAAACTTGAACCTGCAGTTTATTATCACATTTTTAACTCAAGCCATAAACATTAGCCAGAAGTTTGCTATGGCCTGCTTTCTCTCCTCATACATCTCCACTGTGGGACCCACACATCCATCGGGTTAGTGGTAACAAAATCAGTTGGGAAACATTTTATTGAAACTAGTTCTAGAACTCAGCAAACTATAAACCCACACTTCTGAAGACAAAACAAGACCTACTAAATACTTTGTTTTGCGATACTAATATTCTATAACTCCCTTCAAACGCCAAGGACATGGAGGAGCTTATAGTTCAGTAGAAAGCGTGATAGGCTGAAAAAGAATGAAATCAAAGAACTGTTGAAGTGGTCACTAAAAGGTCCCTTGAGCCTTGTGCCTTGTAAAAATGATGATGATGATGATGATGATAAACATAATAGCTGAGAGGCAGAAATAGCTCACAGTCTCGTGTGCCGTGTGCCAGGAACTGTGCCATGCCACGACCAGAGCACTATCACGGGGAAACAAGGTTCGGAAATGTGGACACTCTGGAGGTTGGACAAAATTCTCGTACTTCCGTTTTAGAGACAGGTGGGAGAGAGAATTCACCAGACACCCTGGGTGAGGGACACGAGCGAGGCTCTATCCGAAGAATGAGGTGAAACCTGGGACAAAAATGTCACCGGCGTGGCTTTTGGGTCTCCAAAGCCATGACCTCGACAGGACTTGCCACGCACCCGAGTCTGTTCATTGCTCTGTCTACTGATAGAAATCATGCCGACAATGATTGATGATCATCCATTGAAGATGAAGATGCAAGCAGGGCCTCTGTGACAAAGGTGAGGCAGAGCAGGCACCACTACGTTCACATTCTCAAAGGGTGCCATGCTGCCACCATTAGGGGAAATTAAAATTGAGCCACGACTAGTTGCTGGGAAAGATGACATCGGTTTTCCCTTTGCTTGGCCAGTCAGTCGTGAGTACACAGAGCAAACATGTCTAACCTAGCACAATGATTTGTGCTCACTCTTTTGTATGATGAAACACAAGTCTCTTACACCATCAGAGTCCATGTTTTGTTTGCTTTTTGTTGTTGTTGCTGTTGTGTGTAGTTGCTAGATGCCAGCTCCCCACTGTGAGCAGTCTAAAAACCTCAATCTCATACAGCTTGAAGGCAATGGACTGGATGGAGTTGGGGTTATCATATGTATAGTATTTGTTGTACTGCTACTAATTTTCACACCACAGGCATTAATCATCTGCCCAGCAGATGAAATGGACTTTTAGATGACTCATGTTTCCCAACATTGGGAACAGCCCTTATGTTCTTGGAATGGTACAATACAGAGGAAGAGTTAGATCAAATCAGTTAATACAAATCAAATTTTTCCACATCTCAATTCCACAGACATCAAGAGTTTTAGAATTTCTACTGGATGCTACATGAGGAAACAAATTAAAGCCAGTCCAAGAGATGTGCTCTGAATAATTTTCATGGCAAAACCAGCAGACACAGGCATTCTTTTTCCTAATCACACAAGCAGGCTCTCTCCTGACAATAAATACATCGCATCTCAGCCTATAGGGAGGCCCGTTGCAAACGGTGTGGTGCCAATTAGCATTAATTGTAGCCACGTTCTATCCCCAGCTCACCACTGCTAAGGCCACGTTTGTATTCACACATGTGAGATGCGACACTCAGGATGAGAAGAGCCTTCAAAAACACACTGTCCACAGTCAATGTTTTTTTTTCTTTGCATGAAATTACATAAACAGATTCACCAACAACCATGAGTATTTGAAACAATATATATGTGTGTATTTTAAAGAGTTTAATGGCATTCAGACTATCTAAGGGGTAGAGCTGAAAAATTATCTTTTGTATACATTTTTAACCTAATACAACTAATTTACACACACACACACACACGGCATATCCTCTGTGACCCAATATCGTTATTTACTTACTGTGACTAATACTACTCACTTAGAAGGTAAGCGCCGTAGACTTTCATGGCAAACACTGCCTCTGCTCACAGCCTCCCGCCACAGGCCGGGGAAGTCTTTTGCAGACGTACAGTGCGAGTAGCTCATCTCTCACAGAGTACAGTCTTAGAGTGGGGTATCCATGGAGACTGAGCCTCCTGCATGCGCAGGGTGAGGAAGTTACTCTGCTGGGCACCATAGCAACAGGAGGCAGAGGGAGAGCTGGCCTATCAGGGAAGAGCACGGGGCCTTCTCCCTGGCGACTGCAGCATTTGAAATGAATCCATCGCCCTCGTGAATGGACACAAAGCATTGGAAGAAATGGCACATTGTAAAATAGAAGTAAGTGCTTACACAACCATCAAGGCTAATCCTTTGACAATACTGGGGCAGAGCCCGCAGACTTTTTCTCCGTTGATTATAATATCCCAACAGGCAAGTTAAAAATGACATCAACACCCCCGCACGTCTCTAAATGCAATGGCAAGCGTGTGACATTTGGAGGAAAATGCTGGGGTACTTCATGAATTTCAGCTACTTAAGTATGCAAGTCACTCCCCAGCACTGGCTAGAAGACAGGAACAGGGGAGTTCTGTTCTTCCGTGGGCTAAAGGCTGAATGTAGGGCCCTCCGGGACAACGGAGGCACATTCCTCCAGACAGGAGCTTTCCTGAAGTAAACACGAACCCCCCACGATCTCAGAAGAATTCTTACTCCTGAGGAAGGAGGCATCGGGCGGGAAGACAGGGCTGTGCACACGGCACCACGAGGGATCACCGCAAAGCCTTCAAGATGTGGAAACCTTCCTCCTTTCTCATTTTATAAAGTTATTGAACACAGACCCTCCGCCAGGCAAATACTGTCACTACAAAAGCAGCCTCTGGTCCGACGCTGACAATGATCTTCACCGAGAGGGTGTGTGTACTGAGCTTTCAGTGTTGGGCAGCTTTATGTGGTGAACACTTGGCGATAGATTTACCATCTTTTTTGACTCTTACAGCAATCCGAGAGGCTATTATTTCCCCATGTCATAGTTAAAGAAGAATGTTTCCTTGGCACGTACTACAACTCTCCCTCCGAGCCCCTCCCCCACTGCTCTGCAGGGCACCCACTCCCTCCTATCGCGGGGTCCACGGAGAAGGTGGCCTCTTTCCTTCCACAAGGTCCTCTCTGCAAGAAGTCCCCTCTGTTTGGGTCTTTCCCAAGCGTCTTATGGTAAGGTTCTCTCGTGATTACCTTCTTTGAACAAAAAAGACACATCAGTCTCAAATGCCAGCTTTGGTGGCCTTCAGAGGTTTAGCCCATCAGATGGCTTAAAATGAAAAGAGACAGAGAAATGCAAAGTGTCTTTTCTAATTACTCCAGAGCTACGGGCCCTCCGGCCCTGCTATCAGTTTACTAGTAACAGTCAGCGCGGCTGCCTCCCCAAATCCTACCTCGCCCCCTCCCTGAGCTCGGGAACTGAATACCTTGGAGAGTGAAGGAGACTCACACACACACCTACCGCCCAGAGCCAGCTGTCCCCGTGAGGGCCAGCGGATCTGGTGACAGCCTGCTGGCCGCCACTAATGCCTACCTCTACGCTGCCTCCTGGAACAACAGGTGCCCATCTGACTGAGATGTCCTGGGATATAATTGGAAATGACATGTGGCACTTGCCCTGAGATGACTACGTGGGTGCCCCCTGCTCGCTGTGCCCCTCCTTTCTGACAGTTAGGTGACAGCGCATCTGGGCCCCAAAAGGGGAGACAAGTGTGATGATGGCACAGCTGCCCGTCAGCCCCGAGCACCCAAACCCTCGCGGGCCATGCGCCAGGGACAAACAGACGCCTGTCTAGTTCCGACCTCTCGGCTGGGTCCCTGTCTACAGTCCTGTCATCTGTTTCCGACCTGCAGACTTGGACGGGTGCTTCTTTCAGTGCTTGAAACAGACTTGATGTGACAGAGTAGAAGACATGGATTCAAAATGGCTTCCTCTCCAAAAACTGGGTAGAAGCAAAGATTTGCTCTAGGAAAGTCAGATAAATTCAAAAGTATCTCAGTGAGAAAGACTGAATGAAACGTTTCAATAGGATGTGCACAGAAAGCAATGGCTCTAAGCGAGTGATGAGGTATAAATGGGTTCAACTCAAAATAATGAGCTACGAAACCCATCGAGACGGACCCCTCGTGGCGCTAAGGCTCCCATGCGAAGCCAGCCTGCAGGTCCCGCGAACAGTGCCTCGACTATTTCCAACTGCAGCTTCGAATGTCCCCTTCCACACCGCCCCTCTGCACTTCGTTTCCTCTGTCACTATCTGAACCGCACCACAGTGTGTTTGTTTACCGTGTATCTCCCACGTCGGCGACGCCCTGGGAGAACAGTGTCCTGCCTGGTTTTTGGCCCCTCTACTTTTGATTCCTAGAAAAGCTAGTAAGTGCACAGCTAAGCCTCAGACCTGGGTGTCACAGAACCTTTTGAAGCACATGGTAGAGGGAGGTTCCCTGCCTCTACACTTCGTACAGCAATGTGACCAAACCCTCTAGTTCACGCAACTAATCTTGAATCTGAGCATGCCCTAGCCATGTTCTTTCTTTCTCGGTTTTTTCTGAGACAAGGTCTCATTATGTAGCCCAGACTGGCCTTGAATTCTTGCCGATACTCCTGCCTCAGCCTCCCGAGTGCTCGGGTTCCCGAAGCACTGTCTCACTCAACCATGGCCTGTGTCCTCTCTGCCTGCTGTCAGATGCGAACTTCGGGGTTGGGAGATTGTAACTCAGCAAACCGCCCAAGGAGCGGGCTATGCTGTACCACATGCACCTTTCTGGCAGAAACCTTCAAGGTACCCAACAGAGCACGCAGCAGGGAAGACGGGGAGGCCGGGACGCCGACAGCTTGGCCTCCTCCTGGCCGTGGCTGCGTCCTCTGCCCACCTCACAGTCCCTTCACTCAGGCCTTCAGGTCTCGCTCCCTGGTTTCGGGGATGACACACGCTCCGGTGCAGCCCCCAGAACCGGAAGCCTCCGAACCGTCGCCGGCGCTGAGCACTGCGTGACACTCTCTCGGGTCCCCTGGCCAAGCGCACAGCTTTGCGAACAGTCCCTTCAACAAGGGCTCCTCAAATGCAAGAGGTGGGGGGAGCCCGAGCCAAAGCCTGTCTGCACGACTGGCCCCTCCTGGCTATTGGGTCTGCACATCGGGGATGTTTCCGGGGTTACTTCCAATCCGCCGACAGCTCTAAGTGCTTTCAGGGATGGGCGTGTGGCCTGCGGAAACGTCCCTCTTGCTGAGTTGGAATACTTAGCGAGCTAAGCATCCTGCGGCTCCAGATCAGCCTCTCCGAACACCAGACCCACAATCCATCCTGGGAGACCCAGATTTGGATGGAAGTTGCCTTTGGGAAGAAGAGGCCTGTAGGTCATTAGGTCTTAGGGAAAAATCATTAAGGTCCATTTGGCACCGTTATGCTGACCGGGTGTGGGGTGAGAAGCCCAGACGGGAAGCAGGGAGAAGTCACTCTGTGAACCCGCCACGCACTCATGGTGTTTACGGTGTATCTTACCTGGTTGGCCCCTGCTGGGGGTGATAGAACGGTCCACCACAAAACAGTATTTACTTTTTCCTGTGTAAATAATTCTTTTTCATGGGGTGGAAGAAAGTTGCAGAGGCCTGTTTCAGTATAAGTACAAAAACTGCTGCTTTACAAAAACTAATGTCTTTGATGAGAAAACGTTCATGAGAAGCCAGGGGTCATGGTGCACACCTGTAATCTTAGCTCAGGCCCAGCACAAAACCCTGTCTCAAAATAAGAAGTTCAAAAAGGTTGGAAATACAGCTTGGCATTAAGGTCCTGGGTTCACTTATCAGTACTGCAAAAAAAAAAAAAAAGGATTCATGATATACAGAAACAGCAGTCACACTTGGACTGTATGAACTAATTTATAAAAATTAATAAGGATTTTTAAGGTCCTACAAGCCTAACAGAAAAATGACTGATATTTCACACGAGCACATCTCTCTTACGTGTCAGACTCTCCTACTGCGTTAAAATTAGTTCTTTGAAGGTGGAGCTTACCACAGCCTCAGTGGGTGAAGGTCAGAGACACTACCCTGTCTGCGATGTGACCTTGGATCGGCTGCTACACCTCTCTGTGCCTCAGTATCCCTGTCAGTGAGGTGAGGATTAAATAAAGTCGCATTTGGAACTTCCCTGGAATAGTCAGCGCTCAGAAGCTATTAGCTAAAAAAAGCAAATATTTCTGAGTGTTATTCAAGCCCACAATTACACCTAATATATTCTCCTAAATATTTCACACAGCTTTTCCTCTCTGAACTAGATACAATTTGTATTTGAGGCTGGTCTTTGTGGCTGAAGACTTCTTTACAATCAGGAGCTACTGGGGAAAAAAATGAATGAAGTTTTCATAACCCCTATCTTCCCCTTTGGCACCAAAATTTTTTAATTTTCTTTTTCATTCTGTGGAAATATTCCTTCTGGGTTTAAAACACATTTTGACTTTATATATTTCGACTTTTTGTGGGCTGTATTTTGCCAGTTCCACCATCATAAGGCCTCAGTCCGCTCCCACATGGATTATTGCACTAAGGATTATAAAGATGTGTGTGTGTGTGCAAGTGTGCAAGTGTGTGTGTGCGTGTGTGTACACTGGGGCAGAACCCAGGGCCTTCACACGAAGCTACATCTCTAGCCCTTTTAAATTTTGAGGCAGGATCTTACAAAATCATGAAATTGCCTTGGCGGGCCCAGGGGCTCAAGCCTCAGCCCACCAGAGTGCCGGGACTGCAGGGTGGGCCGCTGTGCCCTGTGCTGTGGCTACAATGTATTTACAGCTGCTAATGGCCCGAAACACTTTAAGGCCACTAAAGTTCTTAGAGAACTCACATTGGCTCTTGCATTTTTTCCTGTCTGTGCTCATTACTGAGTGTCTTTTCACCCGATATTCCTCTCGCTTTCTGTCAAGGAGAATAATTTTAGAACTCATTCCATAAGTACAAACTCTGTGTGAGGGTCTCAGAAGTTTTCCTTTAAGTACAGTGTATGGAATTTGTGAAATCCTTAGTCAGAGGCTGAGGCACGAAGATGGCAAGTTCAAGTTCAGCCTGGGTAACTCAGCAACCCTGTATCAACCCGGAGCCCAAAGGGTTTAGCAATACAGCTTAGTGTGGAGGGCCTGGGTTCAATCCCCCGGGGCCACTGAAAAGAGGAGAAAAGCTACTGAGGACCAATTGTCACTTGCAGGGGGGGAATCTTTTCATCTTCAAGAACCCACTGCAGATGTGGAGCACAAAGTTGCAGAGAGAGAAGCAACGGAAGATCGCACAGTGACGGGAAATCTGAACGGAACAAGCTGGATTCGAGTCCAAGGGTTAGAAACTGTCTCCTCTCCCCCGCAGCACGGACTGTTCTCTACCAAAGCAGGACGATCTAAGCTGTCCGCGCCTGAAGGGCTCTGCTGAACTGCTCTGAGCTGCACAAGGCACCGCTGCATTTAAGAAGGACCGACCCCAGCTCCCCTGACTGCCTGTTTCTTATTCTGCGGAACTGACTTTGAAGTGGAGATGGTGCTGCGGATAAGGACGGAGACACCTGCCCTGTGTGACAGCATCACTGCTAACCGGGTCGGTGTCTTTGGATTCCCCAGCAAACGCCCCTGACTGTGGGAAATCGCTTTTGTAAGTAACCAATCCCCAGCTGGTGTCATGAGGTTATTCTAGTGCAGCTCGGCCAGGTCTCGGATTTCAGTGGCCTGGCGGTGTCCCATGACAAGGAAGACTAACTAGGTTTGAATGCTGTGGAGATACAGAGACATCTTTCAAATGCAGATTTCAGCATTCTGGTCTCCAAATGGGGATTTCTTTTAAATTATAGGAGCCTTAATTTATCGCTCTCTACTTATCTCCGTAATCACTGCAAGTGGTGTTTTTCCATTCACCTTTTTCTAATTAATGTATTGGTTTAACTTGCATGACTCTCTCCTTACCTTTCCAAGGATGGAGAGAGGATTTAGTATTTGCATTTGTAAAACTATGCCACTGGATCTTCCTCTTCCTCCCAAGTAATAAATCAAGCATAAAGTTGGCTCAGGAATTCCCTTTTCAATGTACCAGTGCAGTAATCCAATTAGGCCTTTCATTTCTGGGTAAAAACAGGCTGTGCAGGGCCAGAGGGTTAGCTCAGTGGTTCCAGCGCCTGCCTCGCAAGTGCAAGGTCCTGAGTTTGATCCCCGGTAACCACATACAATGCTGGGCGTGGAGACTCACACCCACCAACAATCAATACCATATACCACAGTGCCGGGCATGGTGGCTCACACCTGTAATCCCAGCACTCGGGAGGCAGAGGCAGGAGGATTGCTGAGTTCCAGGCTTGCCTGGGCTACACAGTGAGCTCAGAGCCAGCCCAAACTACAAAGCGAGACCCTGTCTCAAAAAACAAAAAAACAAAAAAACAAAAAAACAAAAAAAAAACAGGCTGTGCAGCACCCTGCAGATAGGTGGGGCATGTGGGAAAAGGGACGTCACCACCCTGGATTCCTCACAAAGTTCTCTTTTTATCAGTACCCCGTCTCACTTTATCCTTCTTCCATTTCTACCTTAAATTACAAATTCCCCACAAAGTAAGATGCTATCTTGTCATTTCTGTCCCATCTTCTACATGTTCCTTTTACACTAAACATTATCTCTGGAGTAAACTGTACACTGTGTGCCACTTAAGTAGCCTTTGGGCATCTACTCTACAACAACACAATTTGACTCTGGAGATTCAGTCTTGAGTGTTTTGTTGAATTCTCAGTAAAAAAACAGGAGAACACAAAGCCATTGTCCAACTGGACCACAGGAATGCTTTCTTTTGCATTTGTTGGCAACTTTCAGTTCTGCACAGATATTAAGTGATGGAAGCCAAAATGACAGGAGGCACATGGCCTCCAAGAAGGTTCCAGAAGGAGTCCCTGCCTGGCAGGCAGGGCTTTCCCGCTGCCCGCGCCACAGGGCCCCGCTGGCAGCTCACCTTGCAACCCCTTCCCAGCATCCTGTGACATATTTACTTTCTGCTCTGCACCACAGACTCTGGGAACAGTGTTTGCTCTTTATCCTAAGGACCGCAGGGCATTTCAGTAACTCCTTTCTGAGGAGAGCAGGGCTCCCGAATCTAGAACAAGTGATCTAAAATGGGTTTGGGTTACTTACTGTTAAAGAGCCCTGAGCCTCTGTATAAGAGGCTCTAATTGCTTGCTATTTTAATAACCTGGTATTGGTTTTAATGCGTCAGTTTATTTAAAAAAGTAGAGCATGAATCAAGAGCAGAAGACGGGCTGTGGCTGAGGGAAGAGGGCTCTGTGGGAGCATGTGCAGGTGGGCCACGGGAACCCAAGAGCAGACCTTCTTGTGGTCTAACAGATGATGTCTCTGCATTTTATAACTTCAGCATCAGCTAAGGGACTTGCTGCCAGGATTTCCTCTCTTTACATGTATGAGACCGCCAGGTTGATTCTGCCCAAAGTTCAGAGAACTACAGATTTTTCTCAAAATCCAAAGAGCATATTGCACAGAACCGGGTCCCAATCAAATGCAGCAGTTTTTCAATGATGACATTAAGAATCTTAAACAGTGAAGAAACTCCAAGGAGCTCTTTACCGTGGTTCAATACAGGAAATAAAAGATCACAAGGTAAATACTGCGGAAGTGATATTTATGCCTAAGAGCAATTAAACCAGAGCCAGTTGACAAAAGCTTTGTTTCAGGCCCTGCCTTTGGGGAGGAGTCACTATGATTCATAATTCTTAACAAAGGACGTTGATGAAACCTTTGAAATAGAATGATATTTTGGTCACAAAGGCATTTCTTTTCTGAAGCCTAGGTCCTTAGCCCAGTAATGGGATTAGTGGCTTTATGAGAGGAGAAAGACCTGAGGTAGAATGTTTCCAAGCTCCGATATGGGAAGAAGGTCTTTGCCAGGTGCAGGTCTCTTGACCTTGAACTTGCCAACTTTCAGTATAGTAATAAACACATTTCTTTCTATCTTTTCAGTCTTAGGTTTAGCATTATAGCAACTCAAAACACACTAAGGCAAAAATGCTATATTAAAAGAAACAGTAAGAAGTGCTAACCAGAATATGGAGACACTGGAACTCTCATGTATTGCTGGTGTGAATGTAAAATAGCATAGCCATTTTGGAAAAGAGTGGCAGACTGGGAGTTTCTTAAAATTAAAGTTGGGTTACCATAAGACTGCATTTTCTTCCCCAGGCATTTACCCCAAAGAATTGAAAACAGGCTCACACAAAAGTTGTACACCAAGTTTCATGCCAGTATTATTTATAATAGCTAAAAACGGGAAACGATCCAAATGTCCATTATGAACAGATAAATGACACATGATACATCACTGCTCAAAAGCAAGATGTTAATAACAGGTAGAAGGAGGCAGTGATAGTGAGGGAGTATGTGTGAACTCCCAGTACTCTCCCCCCCCCCAGTTTTTCTGTAAATCTGAAATTGATTTGTATTTTAGAATGTAGCAATATATATAAGGAATATCATTCAGCTATAAAAAGAATGGAATACTAATATGTGCTACAGTATCTTGAAAATATTATTCTAAGTGAAATAAGAAAAAAAGGCCAAATAATGTATGATTTCTTTTGTAAGAAATGACTAGGGAAATCCAAATACAAAGGGAGGGAGAGGGGGATGGGGGAGAGATAGGGAGAGGTTGCCAGGACCAGGGAGCAAAAGAAAAGCAGAGTGATGCTGCTGGGTGTGAAGTTTCATTTTGGGGGCAAGAAAAAATGTGGAGTTACATAATGGAGAAGTTCACACAACAGTTTGAATAGATTAAAACCAACTAAACTATGCGTTTTAACTAGATGAATTTACCTATATATGAATTATACCTCAACTGAAATACAACTGATGGAGGAGAGAGTGAGGTGGTTCTGGTCTTTCCACAAGACAATAGTTTAACTTACTGGCTATGAGATTAATTACCCAACACCCTTTTTTCTTTCTTTTTTTTTTTTTTTTTTCAGTACCAGGGATCAAACTCTGGCCCTTGTGCAGCCAAGGTTGGTGCGGTACCACTTGAGCTAAATCCCTAGCCCTTCGTTTTCTTTTTTTTAAAGTTTTGCTCCAACATGAAATGATGTTCTCTTTGGAGGAGGGGCAAGCAAGATGAGAATCAAAAATAATAATGATTGTGCACATCAGTTGTCCAGAACACACAAAGCTGACAGAGATACACCAACACCCAATGCAACGGATTCAGGAGGAAGCTTTGACCCCACTGAAGAGAAACTGCACCCCTTTCGCAGCTATGTCACTGCACAAAATCTGAAGACAAAGATGGCAGCTGTCCCAGACAAGCTACCATTTGTTCTTCAGCAGAAGTACGTGTAGTGTCACTATGAGTGTTAAAGAAAAGAACGCAATATGGAGGTTGTCTCCAAATGCTTGTGCTTGGTTTCCCTGACTTTACAGTTACCACTTTAGTTTTTCTGTAACTATCTGTTTACATTTCAGTGACACCAAATATTTATTTATATTTGCAGGTTCTGACAACTTTTGCTAATGCTCATGGCATTTCATTCATTGCAGTAATCATCTTCATTTTACTTCATGACACTTAATACTTTTTCATTATTGAAAATCTATATACATATGTAACATCATCTTCACACAAAAGAGAATGAGATTGCCAAGTTACCAAGTGTGCCCATCTCTACAGATTTTGCAACAATTTACTTCATAATCTATTTTATTAACTTAAACTAGAATCAATTATATACTTTAAATGTGTGTTAGACTACCCAGTATACATTTCTTTAATGTGGTTTCTAAAAAAATTTCTTGATAAAGTATAGATGTTATATTCACTCTCTGATTAATACCCTTAATATAAAATACTCTACTCCACACTCTACCTACTTTAAAACTGTTACTGCATTCTGGGTACCAAATTAGTCATTCCTGATCTGACATATAGTTGTTTTGTTTCAAATATAAAATCGCTCAGGTCATGATGCCCTGATGAAAACACAAAGCCTACTTACACTTACCTGGCTTTACAAGCCCTGACTTCAGTTCCTTCTTCTGCCGGGCTGACGGGATGCTTCCCTCCCCAGGAATTCCAATTGTGCATTTCTTTCTGGTAAAGTCTTCATCGCTTCCAGGACAAAAGCCAATGGGGCTGTTTCCAGTGTCCGAGGGCGTCTTCACAGGAGACACTGACTGGCTGCTAGGACAGCCTGTGTCATCTAGGAGACAGGAGTCGGTGAGAGTTTCATGAGGAGGAGGAAATCAAAGACGTGCCTCACATGCATGCTTTGTCTATGAGGCCCAGGTCAACCACTGCGTATGACCTTCTCTGGTGACTTCCTTTTATTTTTCCATATTAGGAACACTCATGTTAACAAAGAAAACACCAACTTTAAAGAAAAGAAATCTTATAAGCTTTTTGATTACAAATAATTTTCTGATACTTATATTTTAGAGCTTGAAAACTTAAACATATGTTTGAAAACTTTGTGAAAGTATAATTTTGGGTCATATCTGTCCACTGGTTTTTGGATTGGGTTAGTAATAAAAATTCTACCAGGAACACTTAGGATCATCAGTGTGTACAATTCAGAGCTATGTATGTGAGGGAACTGAGACTTGACTGTTACTGTTATATCCAGTTTTTGGTCCTTCAGTTGGCTTAGGGAACTTGACAAAGTAACTCCTTCTGGCTTTAGAAATTCAAGGAAGCAGAAAGGTGTAATCCTGTTTTATCACACACATCCAACTGAAAACACATCATTTTGACAATGTCTGTCTGGAGTACAGCACTAACGGGAAAATGATATTCACATTAGAAATACTGCCCTAACTTTCAGGTTACTGATTAATATTAACAGGGCCATAATTTTAAGTCCATATGTACAATATAAAGTATGAACGTTTCTTAAGTAAAAACAAAGTCACAGTGCTGACTCCTGTGGGCTCTTTGCACATTTATTCAAGTGTTTATGGTGGTTGATTAACTGACTTATACTTTGCTGAGGAGAATGTACTGGAATTTAAAGGTAAATCAATATTATTCAAAAAATGTCCTTACCCTACCTGGTCAGTGGGGAGTCAATTTTCATTACTAAATAATTTCCTTATTGCACATAAATATTTTGAGGCCAGAGTTACCGTAGCAACTAATTAGACAAAGAATGACTAAAGATATATATCATTAATTTTTAGGGTTATTAATTTTTTATGACTGTTAACGTAACCAAAATAATCTGCCATCTGTCAAAGCTATCTTACAGCTCCATAGCTGGCACACAGACAAAAACAGAACTAGGCCTGAATAAAACATGCTGAGTGCCTGCATTAGACCTGGAATCCATCTAAAAAAGAACTGCTATCTTTCTTTTTGGCTTAGACTGCACTTCTTACTATCAACTCTCCCAGTTCCTAGAACAAAGTGAACTTGGCTCCAATAAGACAATTTGTTTCTCAATGTCTTTTCTTGACTCTTGGGACACCTTGGGATCCGCAGGACCTCCGTGTCTGCTCTGGGAAGCGAGGCACGTCCAGCCCCTCCTCTGCTTCCTGCTTTGCTGCTTCTGCCACTGTGGGTGTCTGGTCTGAACCCTGAGGACCCCTCGGGCCGCTGCTGCTCCGCCCCTGGCTCAGGGTCCTGCCTCTGCCTTAGGTTTTCACCTTCCCTCCTTCAATCCAAAGAAATCTGACCTCTGCTGTAAAGGTGCTAATTAGTCAAGCTGAGTAAATCTATAAGACTCTACGCACCCGCACGCTGCTGCAGAAAGACTTTCTTGATTTCTGTCCCCAAACAGATAAATGAATGAGTTCTAATTCTTTAAAACTACCTGTTGCCTTTAAAAGTTTTCCTATGAGTGACCTGTGTAAATTATTTCTTTGTCAAGAAGGAGAGCTCAAATAAGTAAAAATGTATGCCTTAGAAATTCTAAAAAGTCATTTATCCTGACTGACAACTCTCAGACTCAAAGGGGTGAAACAAAACCATGATGTTCAGTCCTGAGAAACAATATTGAGAAATGCTATCAGAACAATAGGTTTAAGCACATAAAAAGACAAATTTTGCTTGGTTCTATGAACAGTTTTCAAGAGTTAAATAAAAATGAATATGTACACACTGTACTTTAGTCCTAGTCATTTCACAGTTTAAGTGACAGGACTTGTTAAGAATTGGGAACTAGCCGGGCGTGGTGGCTCACGCCTATAATCCCAGCACTCGGGAGGCAGAGGCAGGAGGATTGCTGAGTTCGAAGCTTGCCTAGGCTACATAGTGAGCTCAGAGCCAGCCCAAACTACAAAGCGAGACCCTGTCTCAAAAAAAAAAAAAAAAGAATTGGGAACTGGAATTAAAGTGGTTTCCGTGTGGGAAAGGCAGTAGAACTTCTTCACCGGAAGTGTGAGCCTCACCCACCATCAATATCCTCAGCCTACACATCCAGGGTCAGGGATAAGAAGGTGCACCTAAACAGTCCCCAACATTGGATGCCACTTAAAGTGCACCGATTACTACGCAAACACCTCTTAGCTACCGACCACTGTGGTTCATGGGAGGGGGAAACAGGAATATAAGACATGGCTTTTCATGGGTTAAATGAATGTATGACAGGCACACCCAGTCTCCATTTTGATGGAGCTTATAAGTAAAGCCAAAAGGACTTGATATATATGATTTGTGTAACACAGCTCCTTTAGACTAATTCCTTTCCCAATAAAAATCAATGAGTTCTCAGAGAAGCCTGGAACATTTGCCTGCTTTGCCTAATGCAACCAACAGTAACAAAGGAATGTGGCTGACAAAGGTCAAAAATCATTACATTTCCTACCACAGAGGACACACTTTAGATCGTGCAAAGGAAACCCTAGCACAGACACGGGGCTCTGTGTGCCAGAGGGCCATCTGGTTCCCGGTGGCACCTGAGGGGTTTTCCTCCACTGTACCGAAGAAATAGCTTCCTTTTCAGTGTCATCAAGGCTCCTCCTCAGTCTTCCCTGCCCCATCTCTTCACCTTCATGGTGCGGGACAGATGACCACCAGTTCAGGTGAAGACACAGTTCTTCCTCAAGATTCTGTGCAAAATATTCTCAGTTCACATTTACACCAAGATTCTAAGAATGGTGCAGCCAAGCTCATGTTCTTGGCTGTTAGAATTTAGTCTTATCATGTGCTAAACTACAGGTGGACCCAGGGCTCATTAGAGAGGCACTGTTTTGATGAAACCTGCTTTCATTAAACATTTGTGGCCTCTGCTTGCTGCGGCTCTTCTATCTGCTATAGCTTGGGCTGGAGAGTCTGCAGACTCACGCACGTGATAGCCACCATTCCAGAGCTCATAAAATATGTTAAGAAATGTGAAGAAAGTATTAATGAAACATTTTCTTATGTGACAAAAATAGCGGAAAAATTCCTAGGGAAGGAAAGGGCGGAAATCCTCTATAATCTACCCGAAAAATACAGGACATTTCAGATATCCAGAAGAATGTTTGAAGAGGTAAGAACATTCAATCTTGTTTGCCATGAGGGAAGTTTTGTTCCACGGTTTTAATAAGAGGATGCAGAAAACTGCTGGTTTCCTGGACAGAGAGGAATTTAAAACATTCATACATGCATGTACATGTCCTTTGATAATTTTCCCATTGGATACTCAGGCTTTCTTATTCATCAGTAAGAAATCTTTAATATGAAAGCATCAACTCTATCATATTCTACCCAGTTTACTTTTCTTTTAACTTTATATTTTGACATTCAAACCTTTTCCTATTCTGTCAAATCTCTCCATATATTCCTTTGTGATTTCTTCCAATCCTTTTATGCTTAGAATGTCCTTTTTATTTAAAGATCAACTAAATACTTACCTGCCTTCTAGATAGTTGAAGTTTTCACTGAACTAAATACATTTGGAATTCACTGTAAAATGTGCTGTAATGTGAAGGTTAGATGCTGATTTTTATTATTTTCATTGTACTTTTTAGGAAATCTAGTCTTTCTGTATTTCTTTCCAAAGTTTTTTTAATGAAAATTTGAAAGCAGCGTATTTTACATAATTAATTTATATACTTAAAATATTAAAGTTCCCCTACTTTCTCTCTTAGACAGAAGCTATCCTCTCAATCAATTTTTCCTACTCTTAAAAAAATTAAGATTATTTAAAGAGTGAGCAAGTGTATGTGGTTCTGAATTACAAAACTTCTGTTATTTCAAACTGGAGATTTAACTCAGTAGTTCTGGTGTCTGGCTAGCGAGTACAAGGTCCCTGGTTCGATCCCTGGTAACCACATACACTAATACTAGGTATGGTGACTCATGCCCACCAGCAATCAGTGGCACACACCACAATGCCAGGCATGGTGGCTCACACCTGTAATCCCAGCACTTGGGGGGCAGAGGCAGGAGGATTGCTGAGTTCAAGGCTTGCCTTGGCTTCATAGTGAGCTCAGAGACAGCCTGAACTGCAAAGCAAGACCCTGTCTCAAAAACAACCAACCAACCAACAAACAAAACCCTTCCGCTATTAATAAACATACCTAAGAACCAGTACGATCAAATTCATTTGGTGGTGATTACCATGATGGAGTCCTGCTTAAGTCCCTCTGCAACAACTACAGTTAAGAATAAAACACTATATTCTTAAACATACAATATTTTTCAAACATCAATCTAAACCTTGTATTTTGCTTTTGAATTTAGAACTCTCAGCTCATTGGCTTTCTAAAATGTTGGACTAAACAATTCCAGAAGATACATTTAAAAATAACATCAGGAGAGGAAAATGTGGTTTTGTGCCATACTGTCTTAAAAGATTGAGTCATGGTTTGATGCTGTTCAATGTTCAGTTGCATAATTACAGGGGGAAAGTCACTGGTATTTTAAGGCAACATAACTCTGTACTGTATGGAACTCTAATTGAGTCTCATGAACAAAGGAAGCATTTATTGATCACCTATTCTTTCATTCAATAAATATTATGTACCAAATGCTACTATTGTTATTATTTTTATCATTTCAGATACTTGAATTTTAAAAAGTAGTTTGATGGAGACAGTCATGAGCTTTAAAAGCTTCAATTCATAGTGAATGTGAGCCATGTGACATTTTTAACACACACAGTCATTCTTAAGCACCGAAAGGACATATGTGAGGGGAAAAAACACTTATTAAGTACTTAAGTGGCAAGCACAATAATTTTTCATCACAGAATCTGAATGATGTATTTTAGTTGAGAAAACTAAAGCTGGGTGGGGGTTCAGAAAGCATTTGCCGACAGTGCCTATGGCCCACAGGTTCAATCCCCAGAACTACAAAAATTAACTAAATATACTTGTTTTAAAAGACAGAATTGCACGGCCACACAATTAGCAATTAATGAACTTGGCATTCAAGTACACATTTGCATGACAAAATGCCTGTTGGTTTTTTTCCTACCATAAGCTAGCTATTTTATAAAATTTCCTACTTATGCTTGTTCCAAGAGGAAATATCAGCAATTGTAAGAATGCCCAAATGAAAAACAGACAAAGGAAGATGTTAGAAAGAAGCTATCCCATAATAAGCAGACCACAAAAATTTGAGGCAAGAAACTTTCTGAGTTGTTTCCAGGATTCCTGCCTCAACACATGTAGACATAGGCACAGAACATACTTTTGCATTCTAAGTCTTCTATCGCATAATTTGCATTTCTGTTGTTTCACCTAATATTAGCATCTTTTCATGGTGAGAATTCACGAGTCTATAAGGCTTTCTACTATTTTCTTTTGGAATTTGAGGTTACTAACTTGTGGCCAATATTAAATGCGATCCACGTGTCCATTCAACCCCCCATCCATCCATCACTGGGATAGTTAACTGTGTCACTCTGAGTAAGAAACGCCCAACTTTAAAACATCCAATCAGTGCAGTTCTGGGTGTGTCTGAAGAGATTTACAGAAGACAGAAGAGCTTCCCGGGGCGAGTGGTGCCGACCACTCGAACGAAAGGGAAGCGGAGAAGGAAGGCTTCTGTTCCTCCGGAGAAGCCCCGGTCTTCACCTTCGCTTTGGGTGCTGCGTCCTGGCTTCCCGCACGGACCTTCCCCCTTCCCCCTTCTCCCTCTTCACGGCAGACCCTTCAGCCTCCCGATACAGACTGCCGCGGGACACTGGAGTGGGCTGCAGGCCTCCGACTCTGGGCCTCAGGAGGATCTCGGGTGCCCAGACAGCCCTTGCACGCTCTTCCACACCTGACTCTAGAGGCTCCCGCTGCGAGCCAATTTGTCGATTCTTATACCTTTGGATGTCTCCCATTAAACCTGGTTTTTCTAGTACGCGCTGATTGTTACAATCACCCATCGATCTTCCCACAAATCCTTACTCTCTCCCCATGGTGTCAGGTATTATATTACAGGGATCTAGTGATCAAAACGCAGATCATTGCTTAAGGAGTCCTCCTCTTAGTAGTGAGGAGATAGAGTTAACAAGCAAGTAGAAAAATACATAAAGATGATTATTCTGGGTGATTTGTCATTAATAAAAGGAACTGTACGTATGGGGGCTAAGGGGGCACGGGAAAAGGCACCATCAGAGAGCTTCCCATGGAGAGGTCTTCCGAGTCAGAGCGGCACTAAGCACACAGAAGGCGGAGAACAGCGTCTGGACAAAGGCAAGGAGCCCAGGAGCTCTCGGTAGCGAGGCGCGCGGTGCGCTGCGGAGCTGGACCAAGGCCTGACGGCGACAGAGACGCGGCGCTGGGGCTGGAAGGAGGCAGCAGCCCACGGTGTGAAAAACGGGAGACCCGCAACCGGCTCAGGGGCAGGGGCAGCCGGAGCGTGCATTAAACGGGAGGTAACAAAACACTGGTTTGCGCTTATACAGGAGACCAGACTGAATTAGTGATACTACGTCAGCCTAATCCTTACCGAGCGCCCACTGAGGACCAAGCCTTCTTCAGGCATTTTACTTGTGACAAATCTGAGATAATTTAATCCAGTATCTCTTCGAGATAGGCACACTCGTCTCCTGATTCGCAGGGAGCACACGAGACTAGCGCTGGAGGTTAAGCCGCCCGCCCAAGCTTGTTGTCAGGAAGTGGAAGGGCCGTGGCTGGATCCAGGCGGGGGAGCTGCCCTCCTAACCCCGGGCTGCAAACCACAGGCACAGGGAAATCCATGCGAGGCCATTACCACGGCACGGAGGAGAAGGGAATAGTGTTTTGACTAGGACAGTAGAAGTGAAAATGCAGGAAAGTGAATGGCTTTGTGATACAAAGGCATTTATTTATGATAATGAAAATAGGAAAGATGTAGGATATTGTATTTTTTTCTTTAAGCAAATCTTAATCATTTCTGGTTTAGTCAAATGGGTTTGTGAGTGTGTAGGGAATGAAATCAAGCATTTTGATTTTGATAGGCAGACCTGAGACACAAATTAAACATGATACCGAGGTAAGGCAGACTAGGCTGGGCGAGTGGGCGTGGCCTGCAAGTGATGGAAATCCAGGACACGTGTACGGAAAAACACTTCCCGAAGCCTAGCACCTGGGACCAATCAAGTGTTATCATTAGTTCTTCCCAGCAGGTGTTTTTTTTTGAGACAGGGTCTCACTTTGTATTTCAGGTTGGCTCTGAGCTCACTATGTAGTCCAGGCAAGCTTTGAACTCAGCAATCCTCCTGTCTCTGCCTCCCGAGTGCTGGGATGACAGGCGTGAGCCACCATGCCCGGCACTGTGGTATGTGGTATTGATTGCTGGTGGGCGTGTCTCCACGCCCAGCATTATATGTGGTAACCGGGGATCGAACTCAGGACCTTGCGCTTGCGAGGCAGGCGCCGGAACCACTGAACTAACCCTCCGGCCCCCCAGCAGGTTTTTGATAGGATGGCCTAGATCGGACGTCAGCCTCAGGCGTGAGAGACATAAAAGAGTGCTGTAGAACGAACTTCTTTCCCAATTCTAATTGGCCCAAACTCTAGTAAGTATCAAATCCAGCTGCCTTTTGTGCTTGTCTTGACCCATTCTTTGCTCAGGATGAGAAGACCCCAGGGAGCATCCGTAGAAGGAGTCACGTTACTCAGGACCCTGCTAACAAGCAGCATGTCTCTAAGTGAGCCTGAAACGCAGGGTGGTTAAGAGGCTCAACCTCCCCCAGGTGAAGACTGTGAAGATGGAACCCTCTGGAAGGCAGGAAGAGAAGGAGCAGATGAAGGGGTGATCTGAGAGGCGGGAGCATAAAAGCCAAGGAGGAAGATCTTTCCGAAGAGGGGGCTCGTCCTATCACACCGCAGGCTGCTGAGGGAGTCCAGGGAAAGGAGGGCAGGCAAGAGCCTGAGATGGGCCTGTGCGGCCACTCATGAGACAGCCAAAGCTCTGCTGTGAGGACGAACACAGGAATGGGATGGAAGCTGCAGACGTGAGGACCCCGAGCTTCCTTCTCTTGAACTCTGTGGAGCTCTACGCACAGTAATAGAAGTGAGTGGGTCAAATGTCTGGAAGGGAAATCTCACACAAGGATATATAACCTGCCTCTCTTAAAAAAAAATAATATGGAGCATGGAGGAATTATTTAGTGGATGCTTCCCTTGTTTCTTGGAGACAAAATAATTGTTTCACATGTGAACATTCCGGGGATTCTGAGCTATTTTGGATCCCTGAGTGCTCCCATAAAAGTCCTGCTGGTGAAGCCCTGGGCAGTCCAGGAGGACGTGCAGGGAAGTGGATGAGGTCAGCTCCCTTTCCTCAGAGGACCCGGGCTCTCTCTGAAACAAGGGGCCTTGAGTTGGTTTCATACCAAGCGTGAAGCTGTTGACTGGCATAGGCCCTCTCTGCAGAAGAAATCCACAGGGAAAATACGGCCCAGTAGCTGATGCAATGACTCTCCTCAGACGTTCCGGTGAGGGAGGGACTGAAGACTGAGTCTGGGGAATCCAGGGGACTATGTCACTCCTAGGAGACGGTGAGCCTGGAAAGGGAGGTCGTGATTCCTGTCACAAAGAAGGCTTTTATTTCCCTTGTTCCTTGTTTCTAAAACGGGCCTCTTACAAATCCTTCTGACCTTCCTTCTCCTTAGCAATATGCGTTTATCTGTAGTTTCTAGGTTATGTCTTTTTAAAAGCTCAGTTTTTTTTTTCCTGACTTGGGGGAGATAGAAGCGAGGGGGAAGTGGGGGAAGAAACAGAAACAAGACTAGGAAGCCAGCTCTTCATCTCTTAAAAGTCGAGATTAAGAAAGCTCCAAAGCACCCTAAGATACCTGGAATGCTGTTAGCTGTGTTGTAGCAATGTAAATACCTTTTCTTTCTTCTTATTCTGAGACTCTCCAGATAGTGATCAAGCTATAACAGGGAAAGAAAGAATGTTAAGAAAAAAATGCTCATCGTACACTTCATGCAGCTGGAACATTTGAGTTTTCTATTTGGAAACAACTGTTTTAGATAATGTGTTTGGATTACAGTATTTACTTGTTTTTTAGGAGGGGGGTGGGGAGTTGAGGATTGAACCCAGGGCCTGTGCAAACTCCATCCCAGTCTGCTTCTCTTATAAAAAGAACAAACAAGAAAAAGGAAAGAAAGAGGGTGAAAGAAGAAATACGGTGATAGTCTAATGTTTACAGCATCCATAAAAATGTTCTGAATCCTGAAAGCCTTAGAAAATGTCCATCTGCAGAAGAAGGGTTGGATAATGGTGGCGCTTGGTAGAGGGGAACAGCGCGCTGTCATCACAGCGACAGGAACAAAGCGGGCATCACTGCTGACAAGCAAGGGCAGGCACAGGTACTTCCTGGAGTCAATGACCTGGAGGGCGGAGTGGTCAGGATCGTTCATCGCTCTAGCTCGGCTACGAGGGCAGTGCCCTGCATTCAGGAGGTGCTCACTAAGTATTTCAGGAGTGAACAGAAAGTGCCACAGAACAATACAGCATAATTCTTTCCAAATAAACTAAATCCTATAAATGTGATTATACCCATTATGACACAGAGTTTGAACATTTCATAATGAACGTGTATTTGTTACCTTTGCATCAACAATAATAATTAAAGAAAACACTCCTCATGAATAAACAGGAGAGAAGGTGCCTCTTGGGGCAACCTGAGGCATAGGAACCCACAGGAAATAGAAGAAAGCGCAGCGGGTGGTGAGGAGGAAGGGTGCAGGGAAATGTGTTTCCAGTGCTTCCACTTCCGGGGCCCCAGGCCCAGCCCAGATGAGCTTTGGAAAGCTTGGTTTGGCTTCCCTGGGCAGAAAGCAATAAACACTGGAGGGCCAGGGGCCGGAGGTTCCTCACCCAGGCCGGAGCTCTCCAGGGGCAGCCTCTGGGGCTCTCTGCTGTGGTACAGTAGTGGGGTTGCAATGGGAGGGAAGGTCTGCACGGGGAAGCCCCCCTCTCAGGATCAGTGGACCAGCGGGCCTGTAAACCGGAAGGTCAGTGGGAAGAGCCAGGCCCCAAAGTAAACACCACCTGCCAGGCTGAGTAAGGTCAAGTCAGAGTCCTGTCCTGGGACACATGGTAGGTGACTGAGTGCTAAGCACCCTCTGATTTGTAATCTGGGTGCTAGACTTGCTCATGGTTGAGAAATGCAGGCTAGGGATGATAGTATTTTAGTTTCCTGCTCCCTGAATATGCCCCCTGTGATTTCTCTTTGAACTACCCCAGTCCTGGGGTCATGGTTCTACTATAATAGGATCTTTTGCTTTCTGACACTGAGAGATCCTGGACTCCTCAAGATAGCAATACTTCTTTCATTGACCCAAGTCAGTGAACTTGGTCCTGAGTGCTTTGCAGTTGTTTAATTTCTTCCACATTAGCACAGTACGTTGTTCTAAATGTATTTTATTAAGTAAATGACAATTGTTCATTTGCCCTGTTGTCAGAATTAGGCTTTTTTGAAATCTGAGCAAGTACTATTGTGCTTGGTTCCTGGTGCACACAGCCTACTAGGCCTTATGTAACTCAGTCACACATCTGAAAGCCAGGTCACACGCTATGACAGGAAGCACAAAACAGGCCGCCTGACCTGGGCTTTGAATTGTGTCCTCGTGCCTCCCCCTCTGATCTAGACAGATACCCACAAATTGAGTATCCCTGACCAAAATACATGGAACCAGAAGTAAGTTTTAGATTTTTCTCAATCTTGGAATATTTGCACGAACTATGAAAAGCTTCGGATTTCGGAGCATTTCAGACTTTGGACTTTTCCGATGAGTTGTTCTTCCAGTAACATACTTATTTCACCTCCGATCTTATTCTTTTTCCTCCAAATTTATGCATCTTTCTGGGCCTATCTCTGTCTTGTCATGAACTCTGATAACTTCTGTACTATGATTTTTTTTTTCAGTACTAAAGATTGAACTGAGGACCTTGCACTTGCTAGGCAGGTATGGTGCCGCTGAACTAAATCCAGGCTCTTGTATTATAATTCTTACTCTCTCTCTTCCTTTATTATTGGTTCTCTTCAGTCAAAACCTCTACCAAACAGTGCCCTGATAAACTCGATTTTTACTGTAAATGTGTGAATGTTGTGTTTGGTTTTATCCCACTGTCCTGTTCCCATCTAATGCTTTTAAAAATGGGTTTCCTCAACTTTCTGTTTGTAACCTCTCTTTTATGTCCTTACCAAATAACATCTGGACTCCATTCCCATTGTTTTCTGCAACTGTTTCTGCTTGAGACCGTTGGTAGTGCTCTGGCTAGCCCCCAGCACTTTGTGGAGAGCATTTCCCTTACTCATGGTGTCTCAACATTGGCTCCTTTCTTCTTGAAGCTCTTACTTCCGTTGGGGTCAGAAAATCCGCCACGTGTGGCTCTCCTTCCTGTGTCCTGGCTTCCTTTTCTCCTTCCTCCTGCTGTTTCTCAGTCCCGGTCTTGGTCTCCTAGTCTTCCTCCACACACTCCTCTCTGGTAGTAACTCCCTATGACTGACATCTTTTCTGAATGTTCCATAGGGCTCTATCTAGACTTTTGGGCCAAAGGGAGCAAAGCCTAAATGAGCCGATAAACCTGGCTCACCATCCCTCTCCTCACCCTGTTATTCATTTGTTTCCAGCCAGTGACCTTTCCTGTGCCTGACACTGGCCACTAAGGCCCAGCTGTTTTTGTCCTGAGCACAAACTTTGAATGACTTCCAACCATCATTCTCTCCTCTCTTCTCCTGTGCATACTAACACACACACACACACACACACACACACACACACACACACACACACACATCTTTTAAAACTATAAACCTGGTCAACACCCCTTCCTCCTGAACTGCTCCCCTCACTGGTTCTGTAAGATCTTTCTAAACCTACAAATAGCAACCATGAGCCATATCCAGCTATTTAAGCCCCTTTTTCACCCAAAGAATTAGTTAAAATTCTGGGTATTAAAAATTCTGAATGCCCTCAAGAGGGCACACTGTCCAGCTCTAGAGTCCCTTGCACGGTCTTTTATCCAGTGGCTTCACTCCGCTTTGCTGGCCTCATTCTTTGCGGACCCTTAATCTCATGCATCAGGGTCCTGGGGCCCTGTGTACCTACCCAGTCTTTTGTGTTCTGGCCCCGCCTTCCTTTCCATCCCGTTTCCTGGTTTTAACTCCTGTCTGTGGATGCCAAGGTTTATGTTTATCTACTAACTTCACTAGTTGGTGTCACCTCTCTAAATCCTTGGGCTTAAGAAACGTGAGAGGCGGATGGTGATAATAAGCAGTGCCAACGTTCTCAGATTACAGGGCAGCAGGGGTGTGGGTGAAAGAGGCAGGGACAGAAAACGAGTGAGTAACAGTCTTAGCGTGGGAATCGCAGTCAAAGATTTGTTATCCTATTTATTGAAGTGTCTGAGTTACGGCAGGGAAATAATGGACTTTTCCCTATCTTTGGGTTTCAGTCATTCTTGTAGCCTTAGCACAATTCCGAACACTTTGCAGGTGTTGAATAAATGCTTATTGGATAAATATGTGTTGGCAGAAGCTTGTAAATGCTGAATGTCCTAATTACTCAGACTTCAGTTTCTCTTCTTTTGCTTCTTTCAGTGAAATCCCGGGGTGTTTATGGTCCCCCTGGCATTTTCACTTTCAGTGGACTGCAAGTCACCCCAACCCCAAAGTACCCCAACCCCAAAGTAAGGCAATGCAAGAGAACAAAAAGTATAGGCGGAGAGAACATATCAGAGAATTCAATATGAAATAAAGTAAGAAAAAGATTTCTCCTTCTCATATATGTATATATATTATATATAAAAATATTTTTTTGTGGTACCAGGGATCAAACTTGTGCCCTTATGCAACCAAGGTTGGCGTGGTATCACCTGAGCTAAATCCCCAGCCCCACCACCATATATATTAAACTCCTTATGTAGATATAAATAAGATTATTGCTAAAACTAAGGGTTTTTTAAAGTCTTTAGCTGTTGATTCCTGGGGGTGTAGTGGGATTCCTTTGTCCTGACATTTTATTTTTTTAATTTAACTTTTTTCTCTATTGAGTTTATGGTCCATTTAGGTGTACATTATCATCATTGAGAATCTTAACCTGTGCATGATATATCTTCTTATTTTTTATTTTATTTTATTTTATTTATTTATTTTTTGAGACAAGGTCTCACTTTGTAGTCCAGGCTGGCTCTGAGCGCACTATGTAGCCCAGACAAGCCTCGAACTCGGCAATCCTCCTGTCTCTGCCTCCCGAGTGCTGGGATGACAGGCGTAAGCCACCACGCCCGGCACTGTGGTATGTGGCATTGATTGCTGGTGGGCATGAGTCTCCACGCCCAGCATTGTAGGTGGTTACCGGGGATCGAACTCAGGACCTTGTGCTTGCGAGGCAGGCGCCGGAACCACTGAGCTAACCCTCCAGCCCAATTCTTATTTTTTAAACAGCTTGCTGGTTACAGCAACCATCTTGTAGGCCCACTTCGGGCCTTCTCTTCGTATCTGCTACAGCATCCCCAAACACCCGCAGACCAGGGTTGCAAGGACCAGCACATGGACTAGGCAAGAAAGTGTATAAAGCACAGGCTTCCTGGACGCTCTGTCCTAAGGTTGTAGGCTTCCAGTGGGGTCAAGATAACCACATCTGGACTAAGGTTTACTGAGGATTTTCAACAGGCAGACACCACACTCTTGAAACTGCAAAGTGCTGTCGTAAGAATGAGTGAGTGGTTTAGAAGATAGATGACTGTCAGGTTAAGAACCACAATTTGCTCTTAGACACGGTCTGATTCTTCTGTCATGATTACTTGTCATAGTCTGTTGCTAAGTACTTTTCTTACATCGAGTGGAAAAAATTTTGTTCTTGTCATTCTGATTGCAGTTACCATGTTTTTGAAGCCCTATTTCAAAGCTGTATATATCTGTCACTTGCAATCTATTTCAACAGGTACTTATTTCTGCAGCCGAGGCAGCCAAGCCCTGCAAATACAGATTATGCAATATGCCCGGGACTCGTACTCATTAAAATGATACTAAATTCTTTCGGTCTTTGTTTGTTAATTCACAGCAGGTCGGCAGTCATTCAATTACAGCATAATTTGATAGTGCTGCTCACTTCACTTGAGGCAGTTTGTCTCAAATC
Source organism: Thryonomys swinderianus (assembly GCA_004025085.1). Classification (NCBI taxonomy): domain Eukaryota; kingdom Metazoa; phylum Chordata; class Mammalia; order Rodentia; family Thryonomyidae; genus Thryonomys; species Thryonomys swinderianus. Next base: position 12,049 of record PVIC010011463.1, on the reverse strand, counting down.
TAATCATTGTGTCCAAAGGTTCTCTCTATCCAGATGCCAAGTTTCCTCAACTAGACAAAGGCATAGCAGAAATATTTCTGTTTGGCAAGGCCTAGCACATTTTTCGAGGCTTTGTCATGCCTCAGCAGGGTACTCCTCAGGTTATAATTTGCCTTAATTATTCTGCCCACAAACAGCAACACTGATCACCTCGAAGTCACTGGCACTCAAAGATTCCTCTTGAGCCACTGTGAAAACTAAGCGACACTTTCTGTAAGACACCTTGTTCAAGAACAGATGGCAAAGGATTTCTGATTCTGACCCTTCTGTTTGCTGACGGGGTATATTTGTGTGTGTGTGGAAGTCACAAACTTGGCCATGATTCCATGTGTGTGCATCAGAAACGTAAAACTAACTCAGAGAAATTATTGGTCTCCCCTACAGCAACCTGTGGTCTATACGTGTCATCTGCTGCACCTGCCATGTTTACAAAGGCACCCTGAGGAGAACTAGCTTACAACGCAGGGATCCATCGGCCTCCAAGTTCTAAGGGGTCATTATTACTTCAACTAAGCGAAGAGGAATCCCACAGCGCGCCGCCAGCTGTGGCAGCTGAGTGATGTCTGTGCCTCGTCCACCTACCGGGTCCGCGCTCCTCACACAGCGGCCGGAGTCCCTGGATCATGGGAAACACGATTCGCTGACAACGAGGCGGAGCGGAACGGACAGAAACCTCCACTCCATGGGCCGCACCCAGAACACAAACCACAGCTGTGTGCTGTATCGCTTCTCCCGGCCATGTTCAAAATAAGGAAGATGAGGGAGAAGGAAAGACAGGGTGTTGTGATGCCAAAATCTCTGTTTCAACAACGAAATACTGGTTTTAAAAAGCAGGATGTGAAAGCAGGTGTATTATTTCTATGAACTGTACTACTGCATTCTTTTATTCAAATAAAACATTAATTACCATTTAGTAAGAATGTTCTACTTGCTATACTCATAAAATAGAGCCCGGCTCCATGGCAATACACACCTAACCCTCTCCAGCTACGGGCATGGTGACGGACTGGTCAGACACCAGGAGGAACAGTCAGTTTAGCACTAGAATGCGTCCCAGTGCAAAACACTCATGCTGACACAGCGTGCAAAATTCACATCCATTTTCAAAGAGATTTGACAATGAGAACCTATTCAAATGACAGCTCTTTGGGGACACACCCCAGTGGACTGCAAAAAGCCAGACACAGCTCCTTCCCTCGGAGATGAGACAGACACATGTACAAATTAGCATATAGAATATCCAGTTATTAAATGTTCCTGGCCAAGGCTCCCGTGGGAAGAAAGGAGGGGGGGAGTGGGGGAGGGGAGGGAAAGGAGGTGAAAATGGAGGGGTCACTTCAGAAAGGGCTCCAGTGTTTAAATTTCACCGCTCTGTACAATTACAAGAAAAAACAGGGGTGCGAGGAAAAGAAACACCAGCTTATGGATGTCATTCATTTTACCGAAGTGTAAATACTATCACGGGTTCTTGTTTTCATACAAATGGCAGCTTCACAAGGCAGACTTGCAAGGGAAAAGATGATCTCTTAGATTCATTAAGCCTAACTTCACCTAAGCTTTTGACATTACCTTTCTTTTAAACATCATTGTTTTAGAACACAGGATGCTCTTCACCTTACCTCTGTACAGTTCCAGGGAAAAATGCAGTTTTCAGAAAAAAAAAATCTCACTCTAGTTGAATAATATCCTCTTCTGTCATTTCCCTTTCAGACTGTATGGCTTCCCTCCCCATGGGTAGCCCTCTTCTGCACTGGTTGAAATGATGTAGAAGAAACATAGCTGGTACAGAATGATTCCTGTGGGGCTATGAACACGGGCGACAACAGTCGCCTCTGTTATTTTCGTCTCACGTGAGCGGGGAACAGCATTTTCATGTTTGCACAGACCTTGTTCTCAGACTTAACTGCCGTGATGAAGCAGCACATACTCTGGCCTCGGCGTTAGAGTGGCTGGGTTAGAACCAGCTATTCCCCCTGCTGGCTGGGCGTGTTTTACATTCTCTACCTCACTGCCTGGAGCCATCGCGCTCCCTGTAGTCTCAAACCCACTTATTTTCTACCCACTGACTGACCTCCCAGAGCATCATTAACGCGCCCCCGAAGGCCTCGCTGCTGTCAGTTTTAGTCAGCACCGCATTCAAAAGTCTTTCTGGGGCTCATCAGAGCCCTGTAGGAAAGGAAAGCAAGACAGGGAAAGGCATCAGACCAAGCCTTGGGGAACCGTCCACACAGGAAGACGAGGCAGAGACCCAGCTCTCGTGGAGGGCGGCCTGTCTGAGATGCAGGACAAGGCCAAGGATTGAAAGGTCGGCTCAGAGACGACCATAATTATACTTTTCTGCCACTCAATTCTCAGCTAGTTAATGGCACAAGGATCAATATCAAGCTTCGATTTTCATGTACATCATCATCATGACCTTAGCGGCAAACAGGACTTCTGGGAAAAAGGACTGATTCAGGAAATGGGTCTGGAAAAGAATGATTCATGACCAGTGGTAACTTTATTGATTTGATTTTATATTTTTTATAATATACCCAAGTTTTTTTTTTCCCCTTTTGTTCTGATCAAGTTTGTATTTTCAGATAACTACTCACCCTGAAGTCTGTTGGGGAGAAATTAATTACGTGGGAGGATATGGGGATCAATGTGGGATTTCATGATGTAAACAAACAGGGTCAGGTGGAAATGATGCCCCCACGTCGCCAGAGTGAGCTCTAAGCTCCAGGATGGACTTAAAGTCAACAGCGTTACATCCTGCGAGTCCCATTCTAGGCCAGGGCGACTGAGCCGCACCTGGAGTTTGTCTCTTGGCAGAATCTAAAGCAGACCATCATCGGCTTCCACTGGCTCTGGATCATTCAAATGGGGGGAAAGAAGCTTCAAAACAGTATTTAGATAATAATTTCCAGAGCCAAGCCAAGAATTTAAGGCTCCACAGAGAAAAAATAAAAGGTAGGCCGCAGAACACCTCCAACACACAATGGCAGCATGGGATGGAATATGCTGCCGAAGTGTGCGATGTATCTAAAGCTGCGTTTATCAAAACACCCGTAGACCTAGTTTCCAGGACTAAAAGCAACGGGATGTCATATCCTGCAAAATGAGAGCATTAATCACGCCACCTTCCACCACACATCCCTTCGCACGCGCGTGTTAACCTTAAGTCACGTTTCCTAGATAGGTTCTAAAACACTGTCCACTCTGAAACACAATCTTCTTTCACCCTAAGACAATCGCTTTAAATTTCACCCCGGTTCCCAATGCCCCTCAAAGAACTCGAGTTCTCCTAAGCTTGTGCCTCAGGGGGCAACCCCAGTGTGGCCAGTGACAGCGGTGACACTCTCAGGAGCTGTCGATAGAGTTGTGCGCCACTCCTAAAGACTTCCTCCGTCAAACTCCTGAAGCACCCCTGTCTGTCAATCACCTCTGTAAGCCAGGCTCAGAGTGAAGAGCCCAGTTAGGGGTGTGGTACCATTCGGACTCCCCCCAGCTCTACAGAGCAGGTCCAGGGGGAGCATCCCTAATGTGAAAGCCCCGGAGACTTGAAGACGGGTACCGACATAGGCCTCAAATAGAAAATCCCACACTTGACTTCTGGGGACGGGTCATGCGAACAGGCAGGTCCACCAAAAATACTGTATGGCAGGGCCGGAGGGTTAGCTCAGTGGTTCTAGCGCCTGCCTCGCAAGCACAAGGTCCTGAGTTCGATCCCCGCTGGGTGTGGAGACACGCCCACCAACAATCAACACCGCATACCACAATGCCGGACGTGGTGGCTCACGCCTGTAATCCCAGCACTCGGGAGAGACAGGAGGATTGCTGAGTTCGCGGCAGCTTGCCTGGGCACCATAGTGAGCTCAGGGCCAGCCTGAACTACAAAGCGAGACCCTGTCTCCAAAAAGCAAAAAAAAATACTGTATGGCATTGTTCTGTTTGCTGTACACATGAACTAGGGCCTGGCCCTATAAAGTGTGCGAGTATCAATGTAATCAATTTCTCAAATATATATTTATATGGTGAAATGTAACTGAATTTCCCATCTAAACTTGGCTATCATGCCCCCAAGTTATCTCATTATGTGTAATCTTCCAGGATTTAAAAACTCGAAACTCCAAAAATTCTTCTAGTCCCTGTACTTTTAAAGTGAAATAAACCAGATATAGATGTTTAAAAATCAGTGCTTTTCTTATGTGAAAAAGTTGGAATAAATAAGAGCGAAACTGGGTAGATATTGAGAAGGAGGAAGAAAATGTTCAAGTGGGAGGGAAGGCAGAAGAGAAAGAAGTGAAAGGTTTAAAAAAGAGCATAGAAAGAAAAAAAATGGAACAAAGCTTTTATAAATAAGGAGGGGAAGAAGGGTTGAAAGAAGGAGAGAGAAAAATGGGGGAGAAAAGAAGGACAAGATATATTGCATGCAGGTCACATTCCTTACAGTGAATGTGCTCATTATGTATAGTAGAAATGTACCAATAACATTTACTTTAAAAACTACTTGTGGTCTCAAACATTTTAGATAAGAGAGATTTGATTTATGTTACCTTCCCACCGTATGGATGTAACAACTGAGGCTGAAGGTAGCTGAGTAAGTTGCCCGAAGCTACACAGCAAGTGGTAAGAGGGCCAAGGATGCCAGTCTTCTGGTAACCAGGCCTGGCACATCGCAGACAACAAGCCCTGAGACCCAGCCCTCCTCACTCTTAGCCTCACTTACTAGAAACTAGTCTGTTTAGAGAATTCCACAATCAAAAGTACACAGGCTTCTCAGAGTTGCGAGTATAAAATTCCATCTAATATCCACTCTGGACTTACAATAGAACACATTGTCTGAAGTCACAGAAACCAGAACTTGCATTTTACATTCTAAGTTATAAAGTAGAAAAGCACATAAAAACAGATACTCAGTTTCACTGGCTTGAACCCAATGAAACTAGCGCTATCTGCAGATTGAAACTGCAGCCCAAATGGTTCAGTCCTACGAAGTCCTCACGTAGAAGCCTGGTCTAGGCTGCCAGGCCCCGCCCCCACTCACCCCCAGTGCACTCCCGCAGCCTCCGGCTCCCGTGGGGCCGGCCGTACCTGAGCAGAAGCTGTTGCTGCTGACGGTCCTGGCCGAGCGCCCGGAGCTGCTGGGGTTGAACTCTCTGCTCTCCTCCTCGGAGAAGGGAGACTCAGAGGCCGGGGACACCTTGTGCTGCTGCTGCTGGGGCAGGTGGGGCCGGAGGATCAGCCGCGGAATCCTGCTTCTGGAGAGCTCCTTCTCGTGGTGCTGCACCCTCTGCTCCTTCTCAAAATCGGACAGTGGGGGGAAACCAGAAGGGAACTCGCTTCACCCTCTCAACTCTGCCCCTTCCACGCGCTGTTTCTGCCAAGTCACATCTCTGAACACCGGCTCTTGCGTGTCCTCACCTGCCGCGGGAAGGCGCGCCCCAGCTCCCGCCCTGGCTCACCCCAGACCCACGCAGCAGCACACGCGCGTGCACACACACACACACACACACACACGCACGCACACTTCCACCCAGCACCAAGGCTCTCAGCCTCCCTTCACTCACTCCACACCCCATCAGACTTGCTTTTCGGCATCCGCACCAAGTAGACACCTATACCTAAGATAATTCTTTTTCTCAGGCATCGCGCTTTTATCTTTAAGATCTTTCCTCTTCCAGACAGTTCTTAATTATTCATTAATATCCTGGCACACAAGGCTTGTCGCCCACAGAGAAGCAAATACAGGCATCCAGGAGGATGGCTCCGCCCTTCCCACTGTGTTCAGATTCGATGTTTCCTTCCAGGGCGACCCACGAGAAGAGATTTTTCTCTCCTTAAAAATGCGATATTAAATAGATTTGCTACGTCCTGGCTTTAAAAATGCTTCAAAGTACCATTCGGACAGTGTTTTCTCGGTTTCAAGAGCTCTCCCAGCCATGATTTCAATTCTTCTTAAACTGCAGGCTGCCTCGTGGAGGATCCAGGAATCCACATCCCTTTCTTTCTACAGATAAGGAAACTGAGGCTAACGCAGGCATAGGCTGCACCATCGCCCAGCACAGCCAGCTTCTGCGCCGGTGCTGTTTTGGGCCGTCACCACCCTGCCTTATTAAAATGGATTCCTAGGAAGAGCTTTTTGCAAAAATTCCACTACTCACAGCAACCTCCGCCATTCAAACACAGCTTTGGGCTCAGGTTTTAAAAAACACCTCATTTCACAACATGACCTCCTGTTCTTTTCGGCTTACCAAGCAGGGGTCGCCGCCAAAGTAAACATGCCCGAGGCTTCCACAGCGCAGGAACGAAAGGGTGAACCCCCGCCGCAGGGCACATCTGAGCCGGCTCAGGCTTCCCTGCCATCCGGGGGCCGCAAACCGCGCCCAGCCTCTGGCTCAGCGGAGCGCATCAGTCACCCTCAGGTGTGCCACGCCAGCGCCCCGTGCTCACTGCGGATCCGGCCGGCGCGGCCACGGACTCGCGGAGTCCTTCTGTGTCAGTCACGCATACATCAAATTCCTTTTGAGCGCGCGCGCGCGCGCACACACACACACAAACACACACAAACACACACCCAAGCTTCACTCCAAAACCCCAGTTCCAGCAGACAGGATTAACCCTCTAAAAGTCAATCTCTCTAATCCTCCAGTCGGTCCCCCAAATCTCTCCCCTGCTGCCTTCTCCATCTGCGGAGCCCAACACCCAGGCGAAGGTCTCTCTGCCTCCCGGGTCTCTCACCTCCCGCCCCGGCTCCCCGGCCCCTCCGCACCCCCAGCGGCCCGCTGTCGCCCCGTAGCACCCCCGCCCTCGCCGCGGCCCCGCCCGGCGCGTCCCGCTTACCTTGGTGGCGCGCAGGGGCCCCATCGCGCCGCTGCCCGCCGCCTCCTCGCTTCTCCGCCGCCGCCGCCGTCCAGGAGGAGGCACCTGCGCGGCGAGGGACTGCGCTGAGCGCCGCGGACGGACTGACGGACGCGAGGTGTCGCCGCCCTGCCCGCCCGCCCGCCCCGCCCCGCGGACACGTGGTGCCGCCGCCCGCCGCCACCGCGGGGCGCTCTGGCCACCCGCACCTGCGCCCCGCCGCGCCCCGAGAGGACGCCTCGCCCTGTCCGCCGCACCTGGCCGGGGTCTGGCCCGGGTCGGCGCTGGAGGCAGCTGCGAGGACGGCGCTTCCGAGGCCCCTGCGGACGGGAAAGTTTCCCGCCGCCCCCAGCCCCGGGCTGCGGGTCAGCGCGCGCGCGCTCCCCGCGCTGACTCGCGAGGGCGCCGGGCGGACCTGCCCCCGCCGCGCCGGAGCCGCAGGGCTGACGCGGCCGCTGGGCTGCCGCGTTCGCGAGGCTGCGCGTCTCCGATTCTCCGGGGTTTGCGTCAGGAGGGCCCCGGCCGGCCGCGCAGCGCTGCGCCGCGGGAAGACAGCGGGCGGCAGCGCCCAGCGCCCCGCGCCCGCCGGGAAGGAGCCAGGCGGGTCCCAGGGAACAGCTCTGCCCCTGGCCGGGCGTGGGTGAGGAAATCCGGGTCGCGCCCAGCGCTCCAGTCCCTGCTGGCTGGAGCCTTTATCCTCGCCTTCTTGGAACTGGGATCTGAAGTTTGTCCTTGCCAAACTGAGAGTGACGACCGTCCCCGCCTCTGGGGTAACCGCGCAGATGGGAGGAGGAAAAGGAAGGAGCTGTGCGAGCGGATCGTGCAGGACCTTCCAAAGGGGCCTTGACTAGGTCCGAGGGGTCCACGCAGTCGCTGCGGACCAGGCAGGCCAGGCGGAAGAGCATTTGTGGTCTAAACATTTGGTTAAGGAAGTTCAGAAACCCATTCAACTGAGACTGTAGTCTTGGCCCTTGATGTGTTACACTGTGCATATTAAAAATGAGAATTACACCGTGTGATATACTGGTACAAATTCCCAATATTGAGTGTGATCATGATGTGTATATACAATGTGCCCATAAAGATAAAACTAAGCTAAAAAAATAAAATCCTATCTAGCCTTGGATTTCCACCCGAAGAGTGACGCCATCCCCTGTATACACAGCGGGACGACGTTCCTCCCTATTCCGCGGGGTAAACAGCCCTGCGCCCTGTGGGAGGCGCCTGAGTGTGCCCGGATACCCAGAGGTCCTTCCCTGCCTGCCTTCCCAGTAGCATTTCTGAGTCAACGTGCACGTTTAGGAATGGGTTTCGTGAGTCCAGAGAGATCTGGACGCCCAATGGCTGCATCTGTCTTCTTCCTGTGAACCTGAAGAGAGTTCAGTCCGTAAATCCCTGGCTTCTTTTTTTTTTTTTTTCAGTCCACTTAGTTATCCTTCATTAAACAGTGAGGTTGGCAATCTTAGGACTTTACTTGGAGCGAAGATGACTAATTTGGACTTCTTACACTCACAGGTGTTTCCGCTACGGGCCCGGGGGACTGAGGGCCCAGAGGGACCAGACCACACGTCGTTTCTAAAGTGATGAGGGTGGGTCACACACGGTGACACAAGTCATCTTGACCCTCACACTGCGGACTGAACCCAGGGCCTTTGCACTGAGCTATGACCTAGCCTTTAACAAATATTTTGGAGTGATTTTTCAGATGAGAAGGGGTTTAAGAAATAAAGGGAGGGGGAAGGGAAGGAAAAGAAGAGATCGAGAATCGAAGAAGAAATTGGAAATAAGCTTTTACAAATGGGAAGGAAAAGAAGAGTAGGTGGGAGCGGGGTGGGGGGCGGGAGGTGAAGGAGACAAAGAAATTAAGTTGTGTTATGTACACGTGCGAACCCTCCATGATCAGTGTGATCATGTACTGCAGACACGGACCAATGGAAAACTTAAAAAAGAAAAAATAATGGTTTTTAAAAAATTCTGGGGCAGGATCTCATTCAGTTGCCGAGTTGCCCGGGCTGGTTTCACACTTTCAATCCTCTTGCCTCAGTTTCCCAGTGTGCTAGGTAAGGAAAGGGCTGTTAAGATCAAAGATACTTCTGTTTCTCAGGTGGAGGGCAGAGAATGAGCCTCGGGGCTGGAGAGAAATTCATCACCGAGTTGTCCAAGGCCGGCCCTCAGTTCATGCCTGACCTACAAAGAGCTCCGGCCTCCAAGTGGGCTCCAGGCTACCTCGGCAGCAGGGGCCTTGACCCCGGTCACGTGTCTTCGCCTCTGTTACCTTCACCTGGAGCCTAATTGTCATCATCCTGGACTGTTTCGATAGTGGTCCAAAGTTGCTTTGCTTCTAGGCCTGCCTCGTCTTCCTTTCTCACTAATTAGTTTTTTAATTTCCCACGCAGCTTTTATGAGAGGCTCACAAGCCGCCTCCCCCGGAGCACATTCAGGAAGGCCTGTTGTCCTCCGGGTAGCACTCAGACTCCATCACAGGCACAGAGGCCGCCCAGGATCTGGCTGCTGGCTCCAGTCTCCTTCGGGGCTCCCTGTCCTGTGCGCCCCCTCCCTGCTGGCCCAGCCCCTCAGCTCCTTCCAGGTTTCCTGTTCCTTGCCCTCCTCCTGCTGCGCGCCGACCCCCCCCCCCCCCCCGGGGCCCCCCCCCCCCCCCCCCCCCCCCCCCCCCCCCCCCCCCCCCCCCCCGTCGGGGCCCACCCACCCCTCCTCCCCAGCTCCTAAAGATACATTAGGTTTCATTTTAGACTCCTGCTGGGAACCTTGGACAGCTTTCCGCCCCCCCAGGGCTGCTGTGCTGTTACTTGGGACTCCCCCACACCCCCCGGACTTGTTTATCTTCTCCAGAGAGGGTGCCCGCATCGGTATGTAGCTGATCAGTGAGTTTATGCAGGAAGGAGTGAGCTCCATCGCCGCGTGTGGGGCCCTCCAGGACAGGTAAACAAGGCAAAGGCAGCTCTGGGGAAGCGAACGACTGGCCCGAGCTGGCTCGGCTGGGGCTCTGTGTTTGACGATGGGGTGTGTGCCTGAAGCCCCAACGCGTGTGCAGTGACATCTTCCACCGCAGAAGTGCGGCGCCGAGAGGCTGAGCGGTAGCCTGCCTGTCACCATAGCAACCGTGCTGGGGAAAGGCGATGGTCTGAACCAGACGTCGGCTCTACTTTTGGAATCCAAGCCTGTTTGCTGCTGTTCTAAAAGGCAAGTTTTGCCAGTGATAACATCTCTGCCGCCTTTAATTCCATTCCAGCCTTTCTCATGTCATTAAGAGAAATGTCATATTGTGTTCGGATGGTACCATCAAAGAGATATAATCTAATACAGCGGGAAATATCCATCTATCATCTGCCTTCTCATTCTTATGCATCTTTTTCATTTTCTACTTCAATATTTTATCATCTTGTTTGGTAATTTTGTGGCATTTCCTTGAAAATGAATGTACTGCTGGCTTTAAGAAAATATCAACTGCTTTAGGAGGATTGAACCCTTAAAAATTATAAAAAATATACTTGTCCAGGCCTGACAAGACACAGGAGCTGGTAATTAGAGGGAGATGCGGGTAGGTGAATAAATATCTTACTATAATTATGCCCCAAGTCTTGAATAAATCATTTAATTTTAGGTGAAATTTGTAATTAAATTATTTATAACCACACATGCACAAAAGTTTAAAATTTTCAGAGCTCTGTCACGTATCAAATCCTATTTGTGACTCACTCAGTCCCCAAGGGGGTAAGCAGCCCGTCCCTGACATCAGCGGGGTGACGGAGAGGATTTCACCGGCAGGAGCCCCCAGACCGCAAACTTCCCGGACAAGACAATACAAATGCGGTGGCAAAGAGAAAACGTCCGCTCCGCACCGAGCACCGCGCCCTGGCCGCGCCCTCTCACCTTCCCCGCGGGGGCTTCCCGGACTCGGTCAGGGCTGACAAAGCGCGGCTCCTAATCCTCTCAGCTGCGGGAGCAGGCGCGGCTGTGTCCCTCGGTGCCCGAGCTGGGCGATCTGCACAGCAACAAGGAGCCTCTGACGTGCTTTCCCACACGTCACGAAGGGAAGAAACTGCATTCCGGGGCATCCTGGGAGAGTTCTGGGGTGGGGTGGGCACCCATATTTCTCCTCCCGGGGAGAGAGCTGCCTGTTCTCCTGTAAGAGCGTGTGTGAGTGGCTGACCCTCCTCTTACCGTATGTGTCATTGTTATGATCTGGTCGTGGCATTTTGATGCTGTGAAACTGTGATGACGAGGATGGCGCGGGAGCACGCTCCCCGGGGGGGGGGCCCTGCGCGTGCTCAGGGCAGGGAGGGTAAACTGAGGCAGGGCGGCATGAGCAGTCGCTGGGTTTGGGTGTGTAAACTACCTCCCTTCCGCGGCTGGGTTTTCGGTCAGAGCCCCTCAGTGAAGAACAGAAATCGAGGGGCAGTCCAGACGAAGACCCTGAGGCTGGAAGGGGCTTTGAAGGATAAACCCTCAGCGTGCTGCCGGAACCCCCTGTCTGACGTTCGTGGCCTCTGCCCGTCAGTGAGAAGAAGGCGAGGTACCAGCCAAAACGTGGGTACAGAGCTGTACCGAAGAAAGCAGGGACACAGGGCGGGACAGGTAGGCACATACTTGTTGGCATAGTGGATCGAACCATTGAAATCACAACCTCCAGAAAGTAGGGTAGAGCTTGCCATCGGGCTGCGAGGGACTGGGCCGTGACATGTGCTTAATGAAAGGCTTTGGATGAGGGCACGGTGTCATCTCACAGATTTACGTTAAGGGCGGAGGAAGTTGTCCGAGGGGAAGGCACAGAGGCTGATGTCCGGAAGTTGGATTCCTGGCTTGAGGAGAAGCATCTTCCTTCCCTTGCGAAGCTGGGAGAGGTTACTCAGAAGTTAGTCAAGCCCATAAGGCCAGCTACCCAGAGAGGAGATGAGGACAGCAGGCTAGGACTGTTCAGACACGGCAGGAGCGGGCTCTGAGGGACTTGTTTCCACCCATGGCAGCCTAGGCCAGGAAAAGAAATTCATCCTCTGGCCTCCCAGGAAGCAGGCCTGTAGCTAGTTTTGAATTACATTAAAAAGGATCTGTTCTTCATAATATCACACGTATCCATGATTTTGTATTTTTTCTTTTCTAGTGAACATCTTTTAAAAATAATCCTGCCTTGCCGGGCGTGGTGGCTCAC
>PVIC010011462.1:25724-41474 GCA_004025085.1 Thryonomys swinderianus | reverse complement strand
AGTGGTTATCTTGCTTTTCATGTCCTTAATGTTTGTTTTATATAGTTGGGTGCATTAGAGTTTGGTGCATAAATATTTATGATTGTTATTTCTTTCTCCTGGATTGTTCCCTGTACCAGAATATAGTGGCCTTCCTTGTCTCTCTTAATCAGTATGGGTTTGGAATCTATTTTATCTGCAAATAAGATAGCCACTCCTGCTGTATTGCAGTTTCCTGTGACATGGAGAATTGTTTTCCATCCCTTTATTTTCAGTGTATTCATTTCCTTTTGAATTAGGTGTGTTTCCTGTATGCAGCAGATTGTAGGATCTTGCTTCTTGATCCAATCTGCTAGTGTGTGTCTTTTAATTGGCCCATTGAATCCATTGTATTAATGGTTATCACTGATATGGACAGATTTACAGCTCCCATGTTCCCCTGTTCTTGACTCTTTTCTTCTTTATTTTTCCCCTTTTCCATTCAGTTTCTTGTTTAGCCCAATGAGTTCACTCTGTTAGGTCTCATGGGTATGGAATTTTCTATTTTTTTCCCAAGATGTTCTGTAGAATGTTTTGGAGTGTAGGTTTCATATTTGTGAAGTTTTTCAGGTGTTCTTTGTCATGGAAGTATCTTATTTCCCCATCTATTCTGAAAGTGTTTTGCAGGATACATGAGTCTAGGTTGGAGGTTATTTTCCTGCCATGCTTCAAACCCTTGCCTCCATGCTTTCTTTGCATTGAGTGTTTGTATTCAAAAGTCTGCTATGATCCTATTGGGTTTCCCTTGTAGGTGATTTTCTTCCTTTTTCTAACTGCTCTCAGTATTTCTTTCTTTTGTTGTTTATCTGGAACCTTGATAATTATATGTCTAAGTGTAGATATTTTTATGTCTCAGCTTTATGGAGTCCTATAGGCCTCATTTATCTGTATGCCTAATCCTTTTCCTGTAAAGTTTTCTGCCATTATCTCTGACAACAGTTTTTTATATATATCTTTTGCACTGTCTCCTGCTTCCTCAGTGACTTCAGGCAGTCTTGTTATTCTTCTTTGAATCATCTAGAAGCTATTGGATTGATTTCTCATGGTCCCTTGCCATTTTCCATAGAGTATGTCTTTCTTGTTCATTGGCTGCTATTCCTGTCCTCTACGTCTGAACTTCAGTTCTCTGCATCATTCGTCCTACTTCAAAAACATTCATTTTCCTTCTCATCACCTGGAGCTCTGCTTGAAGCTGTTTAAAAGATTCCATTGCTGGGCCGGAGATTTAGCTCAGTGGTTCCAGTTCCTGCCTCACAAGCACAAGGCCCTAAGTTCGATCCTCATAACCACATACAATGCTGGGTTTGGTGACTCATGCCACCAACCATCGATACCACATACCACAGGGCCGGGCGTGGTGGCTCATGCCTGTAATCCCAGCACTTGGGAGGCAGAAACAGGAGGATCGCTGAGTTCTAGGCTTGTCTGGGGTACATAGTGAGCTGAGGGCCAGGCTGAACTACAAAGTGAGACCCTGTCTCAAAAAAAAAAAAAAAAAAAAAAGGATTCCATTCGTTTGCTATCTTAGATTCTATCATCCCACTGATCTCTTCTTTAATGAAGTCCTTTACTGAAGACAATATCTGTTTTCAACTCAGAGATGAGTTCTGATTTCCAATTTACTAGACCTGCTTTTGTTAGCATCTTGAGAGTCCTAGTGTTTGAGTTTCAGTTTGCTCTGTTTCCCTTGTCCCTGAATTTCCCTGTGGTGGTAATCTTTGTGTCTGCCTTTTTAAATATTTTCTCATTTCTACTCCTTTGTTGTTCCAATGTTATTTTTTTAATTCCTTGCCTGGTGTCAGGGCAATGTTTGTTGCAAGTCTCTTTCTTTCTATTATTTGGGACCCTTTGGAAGTGGCACCTTCCTGGGTTTTCCTCCCTGAATCTGTAATGACCCTTGAGAGTTCTCAGTTCTAGCACATCATGGGAGGTATTTGAACAGAACAATAATATTATCTTTGTTACCATAATAAAATCAGTACCAACAACAGTGTTAAACACAGTAAATGAAATGAAAAGTTTTGGTAATTTCTATTCTGAAGGCTTTGAACTCATGAGTTCCCTCTATGTTCATCTGCCAAAATTTAGAATTAGTGAGCAATGTGTATACAACATGCAGGTCGTAAATATACCAGCAGTACCCTTTGGAAATAAAAGATCACTAGGTAGTCAGGGAGGTAGGAAGACAGAAGAAGAATGAAAGCTTAGAAACAGGGTTAGCAGATTTATAAAGATCACATAGATCTCAAGGAGCTCACGTATGCTGGAGGGTAACAAAGGCTAAAGAGACATATATAAGATAGTACCAACTGAGAGCTGCAATACCACTGGAGACTTTGCACACCTTCTTATAATAATACAGAAGAAGAATTAGGGCAGACTGAGAGCCTTTTACATCCAGGTATTGGTTCTGACTGGAAGACAGGCAAGGGTGTGGGAACAAGTGGTGAATAGAAGGTCCTAGGAGTAGAAGGCAAAACAGAAAATAGTTTCCCTCTTCTATAAAAATGAAAGCAATTAAGTGGACAGAAACCCAGAAGTTTGGACAGATTCAGTACCAGCAAAGTAGGAAAATTAAAAAAAAAGTTATGTCAGAGTGAAGAAATAAAAAGAGTAACAACAGCATCAAAATCAGCAACAACAATATACCAAGCTAAGCACATTAGTCAAAAGGAGTTATTCCTTTATCTTGTCTGGTCTGTCTCAGCACAACTTTGGTATGGAATGAGGGCTGGCCTGCAGGCCACCGCCCTGGGCGCAGGTAATGACATGGGTCTCCTTTGTTGTCTAGGTTCCTGGTGAGCGAGCTCCCCTGTGCACACTTGCTGAGCCTGTCTCAGCACAACTTTGTTATGGAATGGGGGCTGGCCCGCGGGCCACCACTCTGGGCGCAGGTAATGACATGGGTCTCCTTTGTGGTCTAGGTTCCCAGCAAGCAAGCTCCCCTGTGCACACTTGCCTGGCCTGTCTCAGTGCATTCTGGCATGAAATCTACTATAAAGATCTTTGTGATCTTTGTGCACAGATTTCTTTCACATTTGCTGTCTTGTACTTTCAAAAATCTCTTCCTTAAATGGATCCACCAAAATATCAATGAAGAACAAAATAAAAAACATAACAGGAGATAGGGAGATGTTTTCAAATAGGAATGGGGACAAGAGATGGGGAGAGAGGGAGGAAAAGAGATTTAAAAAATAATATGGAGATAAAGCTTTTATAAATTGGAAAGAGAACACAAGTTAAAGAGAAGAGGGTGGAAGATAAAGGGAACAAAAATAAAGAATTAAGATGTGTTATGTTATGTGTAAATTTTCCATAATAAATGCAAACATTAAGTACCACAAACATTTACAAATAAAAAATACTTTTAAATCCCTATTTTTTGCCATTATACCAACACATGATCTCATAAAACACTAGTCATAAAAGCTTTACTCTGAAATGTGGAAGATTACCTGAACAATATTGGTTTGCACAATATTCTATTCCCTATGTCAGCTGTCTCCAGAAATTTTCTGCCAAACCTCTAGTCTAGAAGCAACAAGAAATGGTGAGCACACCCCAAAAGTGTGCACAATAAGCTGCAAGATTAGAGTAAGAGCATATCCTTTGGCCAGCAGAGAAAGACAGGCACTACTCCAACACATTGTCCAAGAAAAGCTGCCTCTAGACCACTATTCCAAAAAGGAATCATACCTTGTTTCACAGATTTCTGGTTAGAATTAATTAGCTCTCCCCCATTGCTGTTCTACCTTCTTTGTCTCATTTATTGATTCTTGAAACATAAGCCCCTCTAAAACCTCCTATCTCAGTGTCTTCAAAATTGTACCTCTATTTCCTCTGCAGGAATTGATTTGCAGATCACAGAAAATGTTTACATTAGCCTCATTCTTCTTTAGATTCTATACCCAATGGTCAAATCCATTGTCTGGTGAGCTATTTTTCCTCTTCTCATATTCTAATGATGCCTTCTCCTGGTTCATGGCCTCTTCTCTCCCAGCAAGCCAACCCACATGACTGCAGTGCTTCCACCCTTTGCCAGCAGCCAGCACTGACAGTTGCAGAGTAGGAGGAGGTGTGACTCACTCTTTTGAGAACTGTTTGCCACACGTGTCAAAGCCATGGCACATTTTCATGCAACATTTTTATGCATGAGACAACATAAGCTTCAGGATTCAGCCAACTCTATTTTTTCCCTAAGGTGTCACACAAGCTAACATCTGCCTACTTTGACCAGTTTATTTACAGTAACCTCTGAAGTTAAGATCTTTATCTAGGATGATAAAACTTCAAAGCTGTAGGTGTAAAATACAAATCCTTACTTTAGGAGATCCTCACATAGAATCATGGTAAAGGATGACAATCAAAAGTACAGTGTGTTAAAACTCAGAATAGAGGCCTGAATCTGTCGTATGACAACTGTGGCACCTTGGGTGACCACTCAGTTTTTCTTGCCTTATTAGGAAAAAAAGGGGATGTTACCAGTTAATATTACTAAGACACTCTCAGCTTTAATATTCTTTCCTGAGTTTTTCACTGAAAATAGCTGTAGGGTTTAACATTTTAGGCTCCAATTGTCCTTCTTAATAAGTTGCAGAATAATTGTGGGGTTTTTTCAGTTCTTTAATATAAATAAAATTGAAAAATTGTCCAAAAACCCTCCAGTAATTTAATCAAGAAATTGCTTATTAAGTAACTATCCTGATGCAGAATGGAGCAGATTGGGCAAAACAAAGTCCCTAACTTCATAACATTTATAGACCTTGAGGAGACATATCCCTAGAGGTAAGCAAAACAGGATTTCTCTCTCATTTATCAGTGTGTCTTTTGTTTTCAATATCAGGAATCAAACTCCAGACCTTGCGCTTGCAAGGCAGATACAGCACCACTGGGCTACATCCCTGGCCTGATCAATGTATCTTAAGAACCCTGCAGAAGCATAACATGGAGTAGGCAACAAAAACTAGTTTCATGGGAAAAGTGTTGAATGAATGGATGAATGCATGGACACATGAGAAAATGAACAAATGAACTTTATGCCTCAGAAACTTCAGAGTTGCTCCGAGGTAAAAGATTTACTAAAAGACAAAAGTGAACAATCTAGTTTTCACTACAAAATGGTATTAAGTATGTAAACATTTATGCTCAGAAGTGACCTAAACTCATCCTTATAGAATGGGATTTTGGACAAGAAGAGAATGTTGCAGAAAATGATGTTCAAGAGAATTGGAACATTTTGAGGGGACTTAGACTGGAAAATGTACATATAAAGAGTTCAATGTCAGGGAAAGTGAAGGAATTTCACAGGTGTAAAAGCCACTTAAAAGAAACAAGTTTCCAGTGCTATTGAACGCTAAGAAAGTACAGTTGCAAATGGTTTACATAAATGTAGTTATCTCAATCCACAGGATTCTAGCCAACCAGAGGCTTGAGACTAGTGTCCTAGTTTAAAAACAATGGTAGACAAATGCTGACCTAAATGTATTTATGAATTCATGAATATATTTGAATTGATATTTTGACATTTGATTTCAGAGCAAAGTTGCTTTAGGTTATTTCTGTAGTACATTTTCCAAAGCAATGTAATACATAATGATGAGGTCCACTTTGGCACATTCTTGCAGTTTGTTGTCCAAAGCATAGGCAAAGTCATTTTTGATACTTATTGGTATAAATCATGCCTGTACAGTGTAAATCAAATACATCTTACAGAAAAGCATAATCATTTATAACTCTTGTAGCAACTTGCTGACTTAAATAGGGACATAAAAATCTTCTGAAGTCTTAAATTCACTGAAAAATTAGCGTATTAAACTATGCAGGGGGCCAGGAATTTCACTCAGTGGTTCCAGTGTCTGCCTTGCAAATGCAAGGTCCTGAGTTCAATCCCTGGTAGTGACATACCACAATACCAGGCATGGTGACTCATACCCAGCAGCAATCAGTACCACACAGCACAATGTCAGGCCTGGTGGCTCATGCCTGTAATTTCAGCACTCAGAAGGCAGAGGCAGGAGGATTGCTATACTATGAATTCAAGGCTACATTGCGAGCTCAGGGGCCAGCCTGAATTATAGAGTGAGACCCTGTCTCAAAAAAAGAAAATGTATTTAAAAAGGCATACTTTCCAAGTCTCCATGGACTCTCAATCAAATGCATTTGATAATATTCTGATATTTGTATATCTAGAGTGCTAGAGTTCCTAAATCATCACAAGATCATTTTGTTGATGGTAACATTAAGTACTAAGGTATTCATGAAAAGTGAATTCAGCCTCAAAGCATTTATGATCTACAAATTTTACTTTTACAGACCAGTAAAAGCCACTTGAATTCTTAGTACAGCTGAGTAGTAAAGAAAAACAAAGAGATGGGCGTGGTGGCTCACGCCTGTAATCCCAGCACTCGGGAGGCAGAGACAGGAGGATTGCTGAGTTCAAGACTTGCCTGGGCTACATAGTGAGCTCAGAGCTAGCCTGAACTACAAAGCGAGACCCTGTCTCAAAAAAAAAAAAAAAAGAAATTATAACATAAAAGTGCATTTAATGAAAGGACAGTCATTTACAGTAAGGAAGCTCTCAAAAAATATACAGAAAAGCTTGACATTTTACTTATAATCCAGTAACTTGATCTTATCCTGATACTTTCAATAGAAAAGAAACTCATTTGATGTTTTCCTTCAGGATGGAGCTCCAGTTGAAACAGCTCCCACCACAACTGTAACCACCACCAACATCATAGCTTTTGTAGTAATAAATAGGTATCAAGCACAGGAAAGCACTGTGGACTAGTGAATGTAGCATGGTTTTAAAAGTGGATATCTGGTGCCTACTTCACAAGTACAAGGTCCTGACTTTGATTCCTGGTACCTCTGTATTGTTTCCCATAATGCTTATATTGATTTCTGTGACCACCAAGTGTATCAAAATTCATTCGTCTTGATATGAAGAATTTCTAGGAAGGAGAATCATAGGCACAAGGTCCAGATGTGAAACAATAGAGCATGTTAAAGAGACTGTGAATGATAAAGAATGGACAGACTATAATAAGCAATGAGGAAATAGTTTTAAAATTTCATTTGTATATCATACAAAATAAAACACTTATGAATGAATCTACAATAATACAAAATTATACTTTGAAAACATAACATAAATGAAAGAAACTAATATCTAATAATATAAAGCAACATACCATATCCACATATCTAAAGACTTCACATTGTTGAAATCACAAGATTGAAATATTCAACAGATTTAGTGCATTTCCCACCAGAATCCACCAGTTTTCTTTATAGAAATTGATAATCTGATTCTAAAATTCACATAAAATTTCAAAGGGGCTAGAATAGCACATATAACTTTTGAAAAGAAGAATAAAGTAGGAGAATATTAGTTCTAAGTTTTAAATTATACTACAAAGCAACAGTAATCATGATAGTCTGCCTCTGGAATAAGAGATATACAATCAATGGAAGAGATTTGTGAGTAAAGGAGGATCCTCTTATTTATGATCAGCTAATTTTTCATCAAGTATGCCGGTGTAGTCAATGAGAAAATAATACTCTTTGACAACAAGTAACACTAAGACAAATGGAGAGCTATATACAAATAAAATTATCAAGTTGGGTCCCTATATCATACCGTATAAAAAAAAGATTAATTCAAAGTGGATCAAAAAAACTCAGTGTTAAGGACTAACAGTATAAAAGTCTTAGACAAAATTTTAGGGGTAAATTTTAAGGACTACAGATTTGCCAAAGGATTTTTAGATATGATACCAAAATCAAAAGCAATAAAAAAGCAGTTCATGGACTGGAGATTTAGCTCAGGGGTTCTGGTGCCTGCCTCACAAGTGCAAGGTCCTGAGTTCAATCCCTGGTAACCACATACAATGCTGGGTGTGGAGACTCACACCCACCAGCAATCAATACCACATACCACAGTGACTGGCGTGGCGGATCACGCTTGTAATCCCAGCACTCGGGAGGCAGAGACAGGAGGATTGCTGAGTTTGAGGCTTGCCTGGGCTACATAGTGAGCTCATGGCCAGCCTGAACTACAAAAGCAAGGCCCTTTCTCAAAACAAAACAAAACAAAAAGCAGTTCACCAAAATTTACAATTTCTGTGCTTTAAAGTACATCACCTGGAAAGCAAAAGGGCCACACAGAGAATGAGAGAAAACATGGTTGATTGTCATTATTCACAATAATTGAGCCCTATACATTTGCTGCATCATTGACATAGGAAATGTGAAGTTGTTTCCCCTAAAAAGAAATATGGATTTAGGATTCTGTGAGCCTCTGGTCAAAACATTTTTATTTACCAGTCCTTATATTACCTTGTTCTGTGTTTGTTTAAAGACATTTTATTTAATATGTACTTGTGATTCATGAACATTGAACTAATAGCCAATAACACTTAAAACTCATCCCTTAATAAAGCTGAGATCTAACACATACATTTTTCTCCGTCGAGTACATTACCACCTTTTTGTGGTTCTGAACACCAGACAGCACTGCTACACTGCATTAGGGAGCTGTCTTAAACAGAAAAATAGACACAATAAAGTAACAAACTATGAAAAAACAGACCACAAAAAAATGGACATATGTTACAGTAGAAGGGCTGAAATAAGAAGGCTAAGAGAAGACTTGTTCCACTTGCTCGTGGAATCAAATGACTCAGACATTTTGTTAATCTGCATAGCCACACATCTTTGAATGACCATGAAAGCACAAGATTTACTAAATAGATAAAATTTCAAGTAATAATTAATTATATTTGCAAATCAAATAATAAGGAATCTGTTTCAGAATATATAAAGAACTCTTGGAGCTCAAAAATAAAAACACAGGACTATTACTCTGTCATAAAGAGGGGTTGAGTCATTTATACTCAAATGGACATACTAATAGTCATACTGTAAGGACATACTCATAAGTGAAATAAATAGGTCACAGATGTGTAAATATCGTATCTTTTCTCTGGTATGAGAAACTGAATTGAAAATGAGTTCTAGAATGCATAATTAATATTGTTAAATAGTAAATATTGAAAGGGAAATGAGGTTTAGGGTTAAGTAATGAGGAAAAAGAAAAAATTGATGGTAACAAAATGAAACGAAGCTTTGTATATAGGAGCAGGGGTGTTGTAGTGTGTGTAGGGATGAGGAAAAATAAGAATTAAATCATCATATACTGGTACAAATTCTCAATGCTAAGTGTAATTATGATGTACATATAAAATGTACCAATAAATTAAAATTAAAAAATAAAAACAGGCCAACTTTTAAAAGCAGAAAGGATTTGAATTTCTTCAAATAAGATATTAAATAAGTAATATGAAAAGATGCTTAACCTCTTTAATGATGATGAAATTAGAAGTTAAAACCACAAAGCATAGTATTTCACACCTACTAAATATTAGAGTCAAAAAGCCAGAAAATATGACAGACTCAGACTCAGCAGCTATCACTGTGCCCACCACAAATCAATGTCAGGTTCTAACATACCTACTGAGTAACTCTTGAAAACTGTAGCAAGATAGAGAAAACAGAAAAATCTACTTAAGGAGCTGTATGTAAGGGTAAATACAAAACTATATGTCATGTGGTCATGGTGAAGAAAATCACACTAGAATCTGAAGAAAAAAGGGTTCCTACTACAGCAGTTTGGAAAGTGCTGCTATTAAAAGACTTCATCATCCAAATATAGTAAGCCTTTATGATGCGTTTCTAGGTTGTATCTCATATTTGAATTTGTTTCCATGAACCTCAAGAAATACTTAGATTCTAAGAGAAAAATAAGAGAAAGATGCTAGGGAACAAGGCAATAGACCTTTGGAGATAGGAAGAGGATCCAGAGGAAGAGGGAATACTGCAGAGTTGAAAGGGAAGAAAAAAGATTAAGTTGTGATATGCATTGGCTCTGGAAAATGTTAGTCTAAGATCTTTCTAAATTAATTTCTAGCAAATTGTCACTGAATCCCCCATATTGTGATAACTTTGATAATTTTGATAACAATCAGATTAAAAAGATACAGCTTGCTGAAAAGGTTTCCACATGCTATATTAAGTATGAAGAGTTGCAATTTTATTGTTGACTATTTTTGTTTTCTACATTTCTCTTTGTTGGAAAACTTAAACTGTACTTCACTTAACAGATGCCAACAGAGAGAGTTTTTCACCCCAAAAAGTCAGAAGACATATTCTTCCCAGCTTTTCATGGGTCATACTCCAAAATAGACCACATGCTAACACATAGAGAGTGTTTAAATAAATGCAAAGAAATTGAAGTTATCTCCTGTATTCTGTCAGAACATAGGGCCTTGAAACGAGCTCAATAGCAAAAGAAATTCCAAGAGCCTCGCAAACACATGGAAATTGAACAACACTCTGCTGAACAACCAGTGAGTCACAGAAGAAATTAAAGAAGACATTAAATTGTTTTTATAATTAAATGATAATTCTAGTACAACATACAGGAATTTATGAGACACAATGAGAGCAGACCTATGAGGGAAATTCATCGTAGTGAATGACTACACCAGGAAAACAGAGAAAGCACAAATAAACCATGTAATGCTGAACCTGAAACTATTAGAAAAAGAGGAGAAACCCCAGACTCAAACTAAGGAAAAAATTATAAGGATCAGAGCAGGAATTAATACAATGTAGACAAGAGAACAATACAAAAAGATCAATGAATTGAAGAATTGGTGTTTTGAAAGGATAAACAAAATTCACAGGCCCTTAGCCAACATTATCAAACAAAGAAAGGAAAAGGCTCAAATCCATGCTATTAGGAATGAAAAGGGGGAAGTCACCATAGATCCAATGGAAGTCTAGAGGGTAATAAACACCTATTTTGAAAATTAGTATCCCAATAAGATGGAAAACAAGAAGAAATGGATAGATAGTTTAAAAAAAAAAAACTTCCACTGACAAAGAAAAGCCTTGATCCTGATGGCTTTACTGCTGAATTCTACATTTTTTTTATTGACAGGGTCACGCTTTGTAGTTCAGGCTGGCCCTGAGTTCACTATGTAGCCCAGGCAACTCTTGAACTCAGCAATCCTCCTGTCTCTGCTTCCCGAGTGTTGGGATACAGGTGTGAGCCACCACACCTGGCACTGTGGTATGTGGTATTGATGGTTGGTGGGCGTGAGTCACCACCCCCAGTATTGTATGTGGTTACCAGGTATTGAACTCAAGACCTTCTGCTTGAGAGGCAGGCCCTGGAACCACTGAGCTAAATCTCCAGTCCTGTACAAAAATTTTAAGGAAGAGTTAAAACCACTACTTCTCAAACTCTTTAATGAAATGGAAAGGGAAGACGTACTTCCAAATTCATTCCTGGGAACAATCATTACATTGATTCTAAAAGGAGAGAAAGACCCAACCAAAGAAAACTACAAACCAATCTCTCTAATGAACATTGATCTAATAATCCTCAGTGAAATACTCACAAATGGAATATAGAGAATTATCAATAAGATCATACAACCTGAGCAAGTAGGATTCAACCCAGAGATGGAAGGATGGTTCCATATACATAAATCAATCAACATGATACATTATATTAACAGATTCAAGAACAAAAACCCTATGATCATCTCAATAGATGCAGAAAAAGCATTTGAAAAAGTCCAACACCCACACACGATCAAAACCCTACAAAAAATCAGAATAGATGGACTTTATCCCAAATAATAAATGCTATTTATGAAACCAATAGCCAGCATCATTCTAAATGGTCAAGATGGAACCTTTCACACTAAGATCAGGAACAAGAGAAGGATGTCCACTATCACCAATCCTGTTCAATATAGTACTGGAATCATTAGCCACAATAATTAGGCAAGAAAAAAATAAAAGGAATGTCATCAACTGGAGAGTGGATAAAGATGTGGTTTTTTTTTATAAAATGGAGTATTACTCTGCCATAAAGAATGACAAGATCGATCCATTTAGGTGCAAATGGAGACACCTGGAGGATATACTAATAAGTGAAATCAATAGATCACAGATAGACAATTTCCAGATCTTCTCTTTGGTATGAACACCTGTAGATGCAAATGAGCTCTAGAAAGTAGGACAGCTTTTATAGAGTGGGAAATTTCTATAGGAAACTTGGTGTGTGAATGTGATGAGGGGAAGGAATAAATATAATACAGAAATAAAATAAAAGAGTATGTATAAAGGGGGTGAGGAGGTGGGGGTGGGTAGGGATATGGGTAAAAATGAGAATTAACTTTTGTCATATACTGGTACAAATTCCCCAATGTTATACATGATTTTGAGATGTATATAAATTGTACCAATAAAGAATTCAATTAAAAAAAGGAATGAAGATAGGAAAGGAAGAAATTAAAATATCATTATTTGCTGATGACATGATACTCTATATAGAAGATCCTAAAAACTAAACCAAAAGACTGCTAAATTTAATTGCCAAATTTAGTATCATAGTTGGATACAAGATCAATGCTCAAAAATCAGTAGCCTTTGTATACACAAACAACAGATTCACTGAAAGAAAAATTGGGGAGTCAAGCCCTTGGAAACAATCGAACAATGGAGGTAAAAGACCTCTACTCTGAAAACTACAGGACTTTGAAAGAGGAGATAGAAGAGAATATAAAAAAAAAATGGATAGACATCTCTTGTTCCTGGGTAGAAAGAACCAGCATTGTCAAAATGGCTATACTTCCGCAACTACTATACAGATTCAATGAAATTTCAATTGAAATCCCAACACCATACTTCATAAATCTAGAGAAAATAATCCCAAACTTTATCTAGAACCAGAAAAGACCTAGAATAACAAAAGCAATTCTAGGCAACAAGGACGTGGCAGGTGGTATCATGATCACCAACATGAAACTATACTACAAAGCCACTGTGATTAAAAAGGCATGGTACTGGCAAAGAAACAGACCTGAGGATCAGTGGAATAAATTAGAAGATCCAAAAACGACTTGAGATACACTAAGCTACCTCATCTTTGACAAAGGAACCAAATATTCTCAATGCAAGAAAGATAGCCTCTTTAACAAACGGTGCTGGGAAAACTGAGCTTTAACCTATCAAAGATTAAAGCTAGACTTATCTATTTCACCAGGCACTAAAGTAAAAATCAAAGTGGAATAGAGACCTAAACATTAAAACAAAAACACTAAACCTGCTGCAAAACAGGTCATTAGAACTCTTGGAGACATTGCCTTAGTGAAAGATTTTATGAACAAGACTTCTAACACATTAGAACTAGCAGAAGGAATCAACAAATGGAATCTCATGATTAGAAAGCTCCTGCACAACAAAAGAAACCACTAACAGAGGGAAAAAAGCCAACTATATGGGAAAAAAGTACCAGCTGTTTCTCAGACAAAGGGCTACTATCTAGAATGTAAAAGAAGCTTAAAAGCCAGCCACCCCCCCCCCCCCCCAGTTTAGAGACCTAATTCAAAAATGAGCATCTGAAATGAACAGACACTTTTCAGAGGAAGAAGTAAAATCAGCCAAGAAGCATATGAAGAAATGTTCAACATTTCTGGTCACTCAAGAGATGCAGATTGAAGAAGTATTGAGATTTCATCTCACTCCTCAAAGAATGGCTGCTATTGAGAAATTAACCAGCAACAAATGCTGGTCAGTCTGTAGGGTGGAAGGAAAGCTTCTCTACTGTTGTTGGTAGGAAAGTAGACTACTGCAACCACTATGGAGATCAGTGTGGAGATTCCTCAAAAACCTAGGATTAGAAAATATTCAAAGGGAAAAGAGTAGGGATAAGTAATGAAGGGAAAGAAAAAATACAATGTTAAAAAAGAAAACAATGCATATGTATATAACGGGCAGAGGGGTTGTAGGTTGTACTGGGGAATGGGAAAAATGAGAATTAACTCATCCATATACTGGTACAAATTCTCAATATTGAGGGTGATCATTATGTGTATGTAAAAGGTACCAGTTTGAAAAAAAATTAATAAAATGGATTATTACTCTTCCATAAAGAATGATAAGTTTGAGGTTTTACATTCAAATGGACACACCTTGAGGACACATTAATAAGTAAAATAAATAGGTCACAGGTCTGTAAATACCATTTCTTTTCTCTGGTATGGGAATCTGAAGGTGTAAATGAGTTCTAGGATGTATGATACATATTGTGAAATCTAATATGTGCAAAAGAAAAAGGGTAGGGGTAAGTAATGAGTGTAAAGAAAAAATATGATTTTAAAAAAGGATACAAAATATATGTATACATGGGATGGGGGGTTAGGGTGGGCAGAGGAATGCCCAACCTAACTCATGAGAATTAACTCATGTCATATACTGGCACAAATGAGAATTAATGCATGTCATATACTGGCACAAATTCTCAATGTTCAGTGTGATCATGATGTGTATATAAAAGTACCAATAAATAATTCAATTTTAAGAAAACAAACTGTACTTCATCTTCTACTTTCAAGAGTGTAACTTAAAAACATAAACAGATGCACATCGATATAGATACTGAAGTGCAATACTTATGTATATGTTCGTGGATCTCCCTATGATACCTATTTACTATAATAAAATTATAAATCTAGTGCCAGGTGTGGTGGCTCACGCCTGTCATCCCAGCACTCAGGAGGCAGAGGCAGGAGGATCGCTGTGTTCGAGGCTTGCCTGGGCTACATAGTGAGCTCAGCACCAGCCTGAACTATAAAGTGAGACCCTGTCTCAAAAAGGAAAAAAAAAATTATAAATCTAGTATTTAAAAAGTCAGATACCAAAAAATCCCCAGGAATAAGGAGGATTAGAAGTTTTATACATTACTGGAAATGCAACATGGTGCAATCATTTTGCGAAAAATTTTGTAGGTACTCAGATAGTTAAACATAATTTTAGCATATGCCCTAGTGTACTTATGTCTATAGCTAAGTAAAACAATATATTCACACAAGAAAGTATAATGAGGAGCATTATTCATAATGATTGAAAGACGCAAATAATATAAATGCCCATCAATTAATGAATGGACGAAGAAAATGTAGTTATCCACACAAAAGAATACTATTTAACCATTTAAAATACCAATATATGCAAAAATGTTGAAAACATGATTGAAAGAAATCAGTCACGAAATAAAAGGTATAATTATATTTACATGAAAGTCTAGAAGAGAGAGAGTTGTATATAGAAAGTAGGTCAGTGGTTGTCTAGGGCTAGGAGAAGGGACTGTGGGACGAGAG
This sequence comes from Thryonomys swinderianus, assembly GCA_004025085.1. Classification (NCBI taxonomy): domain Eukaryota; kingdom Metazoa; phylum Chordata; class Mammalia; order Rodentia; family Thryonomyidae; genus Thryonomys; species Thryonomys swinderianus. Next base: position 26,217 of record PVIC010011462.1, on the reverse strand, counting down.
GGTGACAGCTAAAAGAAAGTTTGGGAAGTAATGAAAAAGATCTAAAATTTATTAGTGATGGTTTCACATATTAACAGATACACTAAATACTGCCTAAATACAAGGAAAAAGAAAATGATAACTAAAGGGAACAGAGGTTTTCAGAGGATAAAAATATTCTGAAATTAACTGGTAATAGTTTTACATATCAATGAATATACTACAACCTACTAAATTGTATAATTTAAATGAATTACATAACATGTGAGGTTTTTTTTTTTTTTTAATGTATTGGGGATTGAACTTGGGCCCTTGTGTTTCCAAGGTAGGTGTGGTAACACTTAAGCTAAATCCCCAGCCCATGAGTTATATTTCTTTTTTAAAAAAAATTGAATTCTTTATTGGTACTTTTTTTTTTTTTTTGAGACAGGGTCGCGCTTTGTAGTTCAGGCTGGCCCTGAGCTCCCTATGTAGCTCAGGCAAGCCTTGAACTCAGCAATCCTCCTGCTTCTGC
>PVIC010011462.1:0-25624 GCA_004025085.1 Thryonomys swinderianus | reverse complement strand
AACAAATATTTTAATCAACCATGCACAGCAAAGACTGTTGCATCCAAAGTGCTAGTTTTCAATTTTAATCCTCATAACCTCTTTTTATCCCCTTTACATCATATACCTCTTTCTAAATTCATTTAGTGAATTTCTTCATTGGTGGAGATTCCCTGTCGCACCTAGCTTTGCTTTCCTAAAATTTCTTAGAGCTCTTGTTTTGACATCCCTTAGCCAGACTCTTGAACCCCCTTTCTTTCACATTTCCTCACAGTTTGTTTTTCTTCTTTTATCTTTTTCTCTCTTTCACTTCTACCTAAGGACCATTCCTATATATTCCAAAGGAGGGGTGTCAGGACTGATGCCATATGAACCTTAGCTCTCTTTTTGACTTGTTAAGAGTCTGCACTCAGCATCTTTCCCCGCTTTTCTTCATTCTCATCTACCCCACACCTACAGTGTCCTCCTGCAACCCTTTGTTATCTTCACCTGTTGAAATTGACCTCATTCTTTGGGGCCCATGATAAATTGGCTGGCAAAGTCTTGCCTCACAAACCTTTCCAAATTCCCTTAGTAAAAAGTGACCCCTCAATTCTGTAAGTCATTGCTAATAGTTTCCTCATGTCATCTGTCACTTTCCATCTGAGTTTTCTGCTATTCGTGATACTCTGTTAGTTTTTCTGTAAGACAGAATGTGATTTAAGAAAGTGAATGTATCAGCACAAACTGCACTGATACCATTTCAAGGAAATATCAATTAAGTCTGGCCATTGACCTTTGAGCTGTTTTACTGTTTGCAAATTTGACAAGGTTGAACTATTAAAAAAAAAACCTGTATAAGTATAGTACTTTATGTTTAAGGGCACTTTTTAATATGTTTTCTCATTTCATCTTCAGGTAAAATTGAAAAGTATTATTAATTAGTTTTATTTTGCATTTAAAAGAAATTTTATTGATAAAGAGCCTGATAAATGTCCAGGACTGACTAGTTTATCCAGTTTACAAATCCACTCACTGCTTCTTGCTCATGGTATCAAGAAACACAAAAAAAATGACCTACAAGATTTCTTTCTAGAGTGGTAGGAAAGCATTATATTTAGTTGTTTCTTCAGTGTGTTCCACCATTAGGGTGTCTCATAGTTAGATTTTAGCACCTGGAATTTCCTTGCCTCTAACCACACTAGTTGGTGATACCCTGTACTTGTGGCTGGACCAGCTCACCTCTCTCCTCTAGTGAATATTTACAACCTACATAATTCTAGTCATTAGTCTGATTTGTTGCTACCAGATTCCATCTCAACAATACAAGATGTTTAGAATTCATAAAAAAGAAATAAGAGGCAGCCTGCCAGCACAAACATCTTTATTTCATGGGCAGAGGCAACAGGGCCCAGCTAATACCTCTTTGATGTCACTCCATTTCATGATGATGGAAAGAAACAAACGAGAAAGACATTGCAAAACACTGCAATGACAGAAGGGATTATCTTCTAGTTTATCAAAGCCTATTCAAAATGTATCATTTTTGAGATTAGCAGAAAACACATATAAACTCATTTCCAGGACCTCCATTAGGAGCCATGAAATCAAGAAATTCAGCGCTCCTACCTTCTTATAAACTGACCTAGAATCCTAAAAGAATGCACATTTACATCCAGCCCAGCTACATGCAATATCTTCCACTAAGGAAATCCTGCTCTCCTCAATTAGATTTAAGTCTCTTGTGCTCAGAGTATGGTTTGCAAATCTCTTTCATCCCTACATAACATTCATTGCATTGTATAAAACAGACTAGTGAATGTTCTCTACGTTGAGTTAAATTAAGAGAGATAAGTTGTTAGGGAAGACAATTCCTCATTTAATATAGACATGACAGATTACTTATAAAGAAGTCAGGTCTATGCAGTGCCCCATATTACAAATGGAAGGCTTGATTCTTCTTCCAGGGCCCTTCGAATGTGTCCATCCTTCTTAAAGTTATCAGATAATCAGTTTTAACATATGTAAAAAACAGAAGGGCATCTCAAACAAAACAAAACAAAACAAAACAGAGAATTTACCAGATTCAGATTAAACTATATGTGGTACATTTAAATTATTCATTTAATTTGTGATGAAAGGTTTTTTAAAAAAAATTATTTACACACATTCAAAGAAAGAAATGTGCTGCTCCTTCTGAGATTTTTAAAATTTAATTTACTAAATAATAAACGACCTAATGTTTAAAGCCAAATATTCTTCTTTGGCTCCCAAGTATTTTCATAAATAACTTTTTCCTTGTTAATTTCTAAATCTTGGCTGTATTTCCTGCTAATTTCAAACATATGCCATATATGAAATATGTTATTTTTTTCCTAAACTAATTTTGGCAAGCAGGCACTTTGGAACCAGCATAAAGAGATTTGGGGACAAACAAACAGGGCAGCTTGACGCTGCCACAACTCAGTGACAACTTTATCTTTCTCATCTATTTCCAGGTCCACAAAGATTAAGGTGACAAGGAGTGAATAGGCTCTTTTAAAAAAAAGTCAGTATGGGGGGGCACACTCTGAAGTTTTATTATGCTTCCCAAAAAGAAATACTAACAACACACATAGGCTATAGGGTGTGAAGTGGTAACTGCAATAATCTACTTCTGATATCACTCTGGCTACCTGAGGTTTATAGTCAAAAGAAGTAAATCTAGAAAAGCAATATAGAAAGTCTTCTTATACCTTCAAAACATTCTATAATGACAACATCAAGAAAGTACCAGACATTTCCAACTATATGTGTGGTCCTTTTCAACTCAGCTTCTCTAAATCTACTTTCTAAAGAACTACTCAATACACAATTAGAAAAAAAGATGTGCACTTTTGACAGCTATGTAGATCAGCAGTTAAGGACCAAGACACGCCCTAAGGCACAAATATTTTTTTCTTATAAAGAACCAGACTCATGGTATGTGTACATAGGAAGAACAACTGCAATAAATAGAAACAATAAATACATTAAATAGAAACCTGGTGATGATCTATAAAGCAGAGTCTTAAACCAGACATGGTGGTGCACACCTGAAACCCCAGCATTCTGGGAGGCTTCACTGCATTGCAAATTTGAGCTCAGAGTGGACAAGGTACCAAGGCCTTGTTTTAAAATTTAAATTTTTTTAAATGGAGCTGGAGATACCACTCATTACAAAGACCCTGGGTTCAGTCCCCAGTAAGAGAGGAAGGTGACAAGCAGGGTCCTAAATCCCACTTTCAGCCTTTCCTAAAAGAGTAGAGTGATTGCAAAAATGGTCTTTAACTATTCACTCCTCCTTGTATCTTCAACCTTATACTGATACTTTGTAGTCCTTCCTATCAAGAGATGGAATATATTTCATTAAATTTTATGACTATCTTGGCCAAGAGAATGCAAAGAAAGTAACATTTTCTAGTTCCACCCTTAGGACAAAAGGGACATGCTGCAGCTTCAGTGCTCATTGGAACTGTGCTGTGTGCTGCCTGTCTCATACCTCTCCCCAACCCTGGCTCACTTTACCACAAGAACATGCATTGTCTAGCCTGCTGCCATACAAGACAGGGGAACAGGAAGTCAGTCCAGCCAAAGTCCCAGCAAGGTCCCCTACCTACCAGGAAATTTAGCTAAGGTCCACAGAATGCCCTGATTAATTTACACTGATAGACAGAAGTGGCCCTTTCCAAGTGCTTGCAAGTCAGAAGAAACCTTGCACATGACTTTTAACCTAAATTCTAAGCTTCTGGTTGCTGTTCTAAGATTTTAAATTGAGATCTTTTTTGAAAACACAATAAACTGATACTGCTAGAAGGGACTATATATAAACAAATATTTTGAAGAATTCCATGTATATTATTACAAGAAGTACACCTAAGTTTTAGAAAAGTATTAAAGATCTACAAATGCTTCATTTCTTGTAAAGCTACATGTTTCATCTCTCAGAACTAAATGTTACTTATGAGTCCAAATGTAAAAACTGGCTTAGTTACAAGTCAGCATATGGCATCTACTCAGGCACCAAGAAGGGCTTGGTTCACAGATCTGAAAACACTTAAAGACTCAAACAATAAAATCATCCTTGTATGCCACTGTTTTTTAAATGAAGACATAATTTTAGCAACTTAATTGTTTAATACTTTTGTTTAAAACTCACTGTTACTGAGGCTTAATTTTAAATTTCTCTTGAGACCAGCTTAGGCTGAGAGATTCTACTTGTAAATGGCATCTGGCTACCTACTGCTCCCTTCTCCTAATACATCCACAGAGAAACGCAAAACACAGCAACACTAAAAACTGACTATTGTCTGAACCTCAAGAAAAGAAAAAGGATTGAGATGCAATATGTCCATGTATCACTTCCCCAGATGACTGTATTTATTATGTATTGCAAACATATACTAATAAGAGAGACAATGTATGAATCTAACTATTAAACTAATAAACCCGAATTTGGCAAAGTAGGCAATCACTGATCCTTGTATGACTGAAAATGACAATGCCTACGTGAAGATTAGAGTGTTGTATTCCTTCTACCTCAGCCTCTTATAGTGTTGGAATTACGGGTATGTTCACACACCCTCTGCTCCTTTGGTTCAGAGAAACATGCTTATATACGCTCAGAAAAAAAAAAAAAGTACAACTATTTTTCAGTTGAGCAGAAGGCAACATGAGAGAGCCAGGAACAGTATACTTCTCTATTTGACTCCTTAATGTCTTTCTGTGTCCTTAAATTACCAAAAGGGGGAAAGAAGATGCACAGAGTATGAGGATTAGAAGTTGCATTATATGTATGTGTAGTATGATTCGATAGTTTTATATTATATAAAAAAAGAGACTGAACGAGCCTTTTATTCTAGCAGATGAAAATATACTCTATTAATTTACATTCCCAAAGCATCAGATTTGGGGCTAAAAAGTGATATTATGGCTTAGTTTAAGAACCAACTTGGTAAATGCTTATGTTGATAGGGAAATGCAGGATGTAATTATTCAATACTCAATTTTATGGTAGAAACTAAGTACATCAACCTACATTTCAAATCAAAGTGGGTCCAGTCAGTTCCCAAGTAAAACGTATGTGCTTCTCTTCACATACGCCATGTTGGAAAATATTAGGTCACAGACAGGTATCATTTAAGGGAGCATAAAACTCTCAAGTCAGTGCACTTTCACTTCTGAGAACACAGATGTTCTTATTTCAATTCTAAGAGCAACTAAAAACTCCTGATTGTTTTATATTAAATAAATATACCAGGACTCTGAAAGTTGGAAGAAAAAAGTCAAACAAGCAAAGGAAATGAAAACACATATTGGCGGTTAGTTATTTTTATTTCTAATGTCTCATATATTCCAAATCTGTAGCTACAATTCTGAAAACTAGCAAATGATAAAAAGTACAAACAAGCTGGGCGTGGTGGCTCATGCCTGTAATCCCAGCACTCGGGAGGCAGAGACGGGAGGATTGCTGAGTTCGAGGCTTGCCTGAGCTACATAGTGAGCTGAGGGCCAGCCTGAACTACAAAGTGAAACCCTGTCTCAAAAAAAAAAAAAAAGTACAAACAAAAACCAAGCAAAACTACCAAAAACTTCCTCTCTCCAGCTATCAGATCAAGTTCTGCCTTGCCAAACAAAAAACTTTTAGACAGTAATAACTTTACTAAAGCAAAATACAACATGCCAAGAATCACAAAGAAATGAAATTAAGTTTAAAAAAGAAACCCAGTACATAGCAATACCAAGATAATAGACATATTACATTTGTGTAAAAAAAAAAACTAAAATCATGATAAAAATACTGCTTGAAGAAAGAAATGCTGCTTGAAAAAATGCTGCTTGAACAAATAATTTAAAATGCTCTCAAGCCAGATGCAGTAGTGTGTACATAGAATCTTAGCACTCAGGAGCTGAGGTACAAGGATCAGGAGTTACATATCCAAGGAGGACAACCCAGGAAGTAGCCATCACCTAAGGGATCCAAATATTAGGAAGACCGAGACTTCCAACAAACATTGCCCAAGCAACAGACAAGGAATTAAACCAATAATGTCAGCAATAACAAAGGAATAGAAATGAGGAAAAAAAAACTCAGATATCAAGGTCATCACCACAGGAGAATCCAGGGAAAAGGGAAATTGATGCTCAATTACCAGGACTCTCTGAGACAGTAACAAAAGCAGTTCTAGTAAAATGGAAATCAGATATAACCTCTGAGATAAAAACAGAGACAATGTCTACAGTGAGAAATATAATTAGTAACACTAGAGAAGAATTCAGGAACATGATAGATTCTGAGATAGCAAAAGCAACAGATCCTGTTAAGCAGCTTCAGAGTTCCAGATGATTAAAAATGCCAACAAATGTTTGCAAAGCAGGATGAATGAAGATGAGGACCAAACTTCAGACTTAGAGCATAGGATTGCAGCCAATGAACAAGAAAGGAATAATTTATGGAAAATGGCAAAGGATCATGAAAAATCAATCCAACAGGTCATAGATGATACAAAGAAGAGTAACATAAGACTGGACCAGAGATTTAGCTCAGTAGTTCCAACACCTGCCTAGCAAGCACAAGGTCCTGAGTTCAATACCTGGTAATTACATAAAATAATACCAGGCATGGTGACTCACGCCTATAATCCCAGCACTTGGGAGGCAGAAGTATGGGAGTCATCTAAGCATGGCTAGGATGAGTGCACTGCATGCATATTTCCTAGTGTATGCTGGTTGAGATTTATCTCCCACCATGTCCAGGAAACCTTTTAGGAGCTCAAGCACACTCACTCTTGTGCATCGAACCTTGCACCTGGCCTGTGGACTCCCCCAGATCCCTCCTGTACTTACATCCATGAAAACTTCAGGCTCTACAAGGCCAACCTTAAGAGACATTATATATGGCCTTGCCCTGTCAGTCTATGCTATATATCTTTACCTCCCTATATAAGACAGTGCACAGCTCAATAAAAATGGAACCATTCCAGAAACCTTCTCCAGAATCTGGGTCTTGACTCTGCACCTCACTCTCCCCGACCAGGAGCCCCACTACACTTCACAAAGACAACACAGTGGCAGGAGGATTGCTGAGTTTGAGGCTTCCCTGGGCTACACAGTGACCTCAGGGCTAGCCTGAACTATAAAGCAAGACACTGTTTCAAATAAAACATAACATAACATAACATAACATAACATAACATAACATAAACATAAGGCTGATTGGATTCACTGAGGAAGCAGAAAACAGTACAAAAGATATTTTTAAAATGTTCACAGATATAATGGCAGAAAACTTCACAGGAAAAGGAAAAGAATTGTACATAGAGATAAGTGAGGCATACAGGACTCCAAATAGCTGTGATATTAAAAAAAATTCTACCCCTGGGTATATAATTATTAATGTTCTAGATATCCAATGAAAGAACAAAATACAGAAAGCAATTAGAGAAAACCACATACAAAGGGAAGCCCATCAGGATCACAGCAGAATTGTCAATGCAAATGTTCAGGCAAGGAGAGCCTGGAGTGAAATGTTTCAAGCCTTGGAGGAAAACAAACTTCAACCTACACTGACATATCCTGCAAACTTATATTTCAAAACTGATGAGGAAGTAAGATGTTTCCATGACAAAGAGCACCTGAAAAACATCTCAAATACAAAACTTGCACTAAAAAAATTCTACAGAATGTCTTGGGGAAAAACAATGAAGGTCACAAACCCAAGGGACCCAGGGGAGTGAATCTATTGAAGAAGGCAAGAAATTGAATGAAAAGGGCAAAAACCAAAGAAAAAAGAGTTAAGAAGAGGAAAACATCATGACAGGTATAAATCAGCCCATATCAGTCACAGACATTAATGTCAGTGGCCTCAATGAATCAATTAGAAGACACAGACTGGCAAAATGGATTAAGAAGTAAGATCCTACAATCTGCTGCATACAGGAAACACCTAATTCAGAAAGAAAGCAACAGACTGAAAGTAAAAGGATGGAAAACAATTCTTCAAGTGACAAGAAACTGTAAAAAAGCAGGAGTAGCTATCCTATTTGGAGAGAAAATAGATTTCAAACCAAAACTGATTAAGAGAGACAAAGAAAGACACCACATCTTCATACAAGGAAGAATCCAAGAGAAACAGATGACATTCATAAATATATATGCACCAAATTCTAGTTCACACAACTATATAAAACAAAAATTAATGGTCATCAAAAGCCAGATAAGCACTAATATAAGAGTAGTGGGAGACTTCAATACCCCACTTTCACAAATAGACAGATTGGCTGGACAAAAAATCAATAATGAAATACTTGAAATGAGCCAAACATTTGAACAATAGTCTTAATAGATGCTTATAGAGTATTTTATCCTATAATGTCAGAATATACATTTTTCTCAAATGGGTCATTCTCCAATATAGACCACATACTCGCTCATTGAACATGTTTAAGTAAATGCAAAGGAATTGAAGTAATCTCCTGTAGATTGTCAGACTATAGTGCCTTTAAATTGGAGCTCAATAGCAAAAGAAATTCCAAGAGCCTCACAAATACATGGAAATTGAAAAACACTCTGCTGAAAAACCAAAAGGTCATGGAAGAAATTAAAGAATACATTAAACAGTTTTTATAATTAAATGACAATTCCAGTACAACATTCAGGAAACTATGGGAAATGCTGAAAGCAGTTCTATAAAGGAAATTCATAGCAGTGAATGCCTACACCATGAAAACGGAGAAAGCTCAAATAAACAATCTAATGCTGAACCTCAAACTAGTAGAAAAACAGAAGAAAGACAAATCCAAAGCTCATACAAGGGAGCAAATTATAAGAATCAGAGCAGGAATTAATGGAATGGAGACAAGATAATGACAAAAAAATCAATGAATCTGAGTTGATTCTTTGAAAGGATAAACAAAATTGACAGACCCTTATCAAACAAAGGAATAAGAAGACTCAAATCCATGCTATTATGAATGAAAAGAAGGAAATCACCACAGAACCAGAAGTCCAGAGGACAATAAACAGTTACTTTGAAAATTTGTATTCCAATAAAATGGAAAACAGAAAAAAATGAATAGATTCCTAGACATATATGAACTTCCAAAGCTGAACAAAGAAGATATAAAAATGTTAAACACTCCAATATCAGTTTGTGAAATTGAAAATGTAGTAAAAAAAAAAAAATCTACAAAGAAAAGTTCTGGTCCTGATGGCTCTACTGCTGAATTCTAAAAAAATTTTAAAGAAAAATTAATGCCACTATTTCTCAAACTTTTAATGGAATGTAAATGGAAGTAGTACTCCCAAATTCATTCCTAGAAGCAACCTTACAGTGATTCCAAAAGGAGAGAACAAAAAAAGAGAACTACAGGCCAACCTCCCTAACATAGATGCAAAAATCCTTAAAAAGATACTGGCAAACACAATGCACAGGCTCACAAGAAGATCATACACCCTGATCATGTTGGATTCATCCTAGGGATGCAAGGATGGTTCAACATATGTAAATCAATAAATGAAAATAGCACATTTTGTAATTGTAGAAATAAAACAGATCTGAAAATAGAAACCTGTAGTCAGTGAAAATACTCTTCAGAAATGTACTTTAAACATCAATATATTCTCAAAGAAGAAAAAACTAAGAATTCTTTGTCAGCAGATCCATCCTTTAAAAATGACTGAAGGAATGTCTCTAAAATGAAATCAAGTAAATATTAATTATGTACTATCAAGAAGGAAAGTCAGATGTGGTGGCTCACGCCTATAATCCCAGCACATGGGAGGCAGAGACAGGAGGACTTCCAGAATTTCAAGGCTAGCCTGAGCTACATAGGGAGTATGGCTCCCTATGTAGTTCAGGCTGAGCCTGAACTACAAAGTTAGATCCAGTCTCAAAAAACTTTTTTTAAAAAATGGAAGGAAAACAGTAAAAAATAGACTTTCTTCCCCCTCTTGTGTTTTGAAACTATATTTGATATTTGAAATAGATTATTGGTGTTGTTTTTGGTTTTATTTTTTAAGTTTTTGAGACAGGATCATACTTTGTATTTTACAATGGCCCTGAGCTCACTATGCAGCTCAGGGTAGCCTCGAACTTGCAGCAATCCTCTTGACTTTGCCTCTTGAGTGCTGGGATTACAGGTGTGAGCTACCATATCTGGCTTGAAATAGATTATCATTATTTAAGGCAGAATAATACTCCATTTTCAGGAAAAACCACATCTTCTTTATCCAGTTTCCAGCTGATGGGCATTTGGGTTCTTTCCAAAATTGAGCTATCACAAACTGAGCTGCTCTGAACATGGATGCATGTATGTCACTATGATATAATTATTTTGTGTATATTCCTAGCAGAGTAATAGCAGGGTCAAATGGGACCTCTAATCCTAGTTTTTTTTTTTTGTTTTGTTTTGTTTTTTTTTGGAATATCCACATTGACTTCCATAGAGGTTGTGCCAGTCTATATTCCTACCACTGTGGAGAAGGGCTTTTGATCCACAGCCTCACCAGTATTTGTTGCTCGCTAACTTTGAGATAGCAACCATTCTTTATGGAGTGAGATGAAATCTTAGTGTTGTTTTCATCTGTATCTCTCCAATGACCAGCAATGTTGAGCATTTCTTTCTATGCTTCTTGGTAGCTTTTACTTCTTATTCTGTGAGTATTCTACAAGACAAGCACACACTTCTAATACATTTTAACTTAATTAACAAGCAATGTCTTAGAATATGAGTAGTACATGTGCTGAATGGCACATGATCACAACTGAGGCAATGGTTCTCTCTTTACAAGATTGTGGAGAATAGTCTCCCAACAGCAATGAGTAATGGAGATCCCAGCCTCAGAGGAGAGGAAAAAGGCCTAAGAATCCCTCACTTCAAGTGAGATTAGGGAGATGTGTAAAGTGTGGGAAACACTACAACATTTTATAGAAAGCATTATCCAAGTAAGGTGATAGCACTGCAAGCAACAAATCTGTTTAATGACAGTGCAATGTCATATTTTTGCAAAATCCTCAAAAGGAGACAAAAGCAAGTGTCATGAAATAGGTTCTTTGTTAAAGTTGAACAAGAACATTCTGTTGAACAGTAGACAATGGTAATCCCATGAGTTATGCTAAATGTCACCCTACGTGGTAGCCCCCTCTCTTTCTCTTTCATACCACCATGGTTTTCAAAGGTAAGTACATGCTAATTTTTTCTGTATATTTTGTGTTTTATTTGTTTTCTATTATATTACAGTATTTTAATTATTTTATGTGCATATTTTTGGGTTTGGAAACAAATTACTTAAGTTTCCCTTGATTCCTCTGGGAAATTTATTTTGATATACAAGTGCTTTGGGTTACAAATGTTTCTACAATGAATTACATTCACAAATCAAAATTTTACTGTATACCTTACATGTAAAATAATTGGAAAATTTGATTCTGTAGATGAGTGCCTAAAACTTCTATGCTCTCATATATGCTGTTCTCTTCTCCATTTGTATGTGCCTATATAATGCTAAATTAACTCAAAGGTGAATGAGGCCCATTTTATTGAAACCTAAAACTACTGCTGCAAAATAGGGATTGGACAGAAAATATCTATCAATTTCCCATGACTATAATAACCAACTGAAAGATGTATACTTCAGAATAGCATCTTTTAGCCAAAGCAAAAATATAAAATAATCCTAGCAGGAAATTTGCATCTGTACATATAATCATGATGACAAATGTGGAGTGAGATAGGCATTTTTTACCTCTCTTTGGCAGTAATCTATTTCTGTATATTTCACTTTCTGGGAAAATATTCTATACTCACTTAAAAGCACCTTTACAATACTCACATTTTTATAGCTACTCATTTCATTTCTAAAATGTATATTAATGAAATAATCAGGACCTAGATATGTATTTATGAACAAAACTACTAATCAAAGTTCTATAATAAAACTCTTTCAAAGGTAAAAATATATAACCATTAAAAACCATTAAAAATAATGCTTTTGCTGGGTGTGGTGGCTCATGCCTGTAATCCCAGCACTTGGGAGGCAGAGGCAGGAGGATTGCTGAGTTCCAGGCTTGCCTGGGCTACATAGTGACTCAGGGCCAGCCTGAACTACAAAGTGAGACCCTGTCTCACACACACACAAAAAAAATGCTTTTGAGCTGGGTGTGTTGATATTGCCTATAGTCATATCTACTCAGGAGGCTGATATAAGGGGATTACAAGTGTACATCAGCCTCAACAATTCACAGAGACCTTGTTCCAAACTAGAAAACGCTAAGGGAATTACTCAGTAATAAAGCACTTATTCAGTATGAAGTCACCCTCCAGTACCAGGGAGGATGATACTTTTTTGAAGAATGCCAAATGATTTAAGGTAGATTCCAGATCAAAAAGATAAAGTAAAAAATAAAAACCAAATCTGCATGCAGAGAATAATTTCAACTGCACTGCATATGTCATACCATTCTCAATATAAACTGGGGCAAAATTCACGGAAATATTGACCGCATCCTCAGAGTATGCTGATAATGGCTTATTTTTGTTTCATTTATGACATTAATATTTTCTCATAATAAGTATAAATGTATATCTGCCTTAGTCACTGTTGTATTTTAAATATTCTTCAAATATAATGATGATAAATAAGTGTATCTTAACATTATTTTTTTTCTATTTCCTAAAATGAGTATTTACTCCTTCCTAGAGAACTTCAATCATTGCCAAAAAAAGTGTGTATATGTTTAATGTGCATTTAAGAAAATTTTACACAGTGGTTTTTATCACAATACCTGTTTGTCAAATTCAATTCATTCCAAATCTATGTTCAAACACCAAAAAGTTCAAGAACTAAACATATTTTTCCAATTAAGAAATAATAGAAAACCAAACAACTGGTTCTAAAGCTCAAAATGTACACTTATACGTTCATTTCTCCAAGACATTTAACAAATTTCACAATGATTTCTTTCTTCAACTTTCCCGGTTCTCAGTTTTTCCCCTCAGCTTTATTTCTGGTATCACTAACTTTCTTTGGAGGTATGGTTACAATATTTTATGCACATTTTAGCACACTGCCACAAGCACTACTTGTTGTTTGGGCAAGAACAGCACAGAGTGAAGCATCATCTTCTTGTGTCTGCAACCCATGCAGTTTCATTCAAGTCAGACTTTTAGTTCAATTACTGAACAAAATTACAAACACCAAACATTTTTTTTCAAACTTTGCTGTTCAATTGGTGGGAAGTTTGAACTTGGAGCCATTCAACAAATGACAGATCGTTTTATAATACTTTACACAGCATGAAATTATAATCCAAAATATTTCACTCTTAAACCCAGGACTAAGCACCCACAACATCAAATCCTTATTAGTTATTTCTTTCAATTGACAAAGACTATTTTGGAAGTATATCTTCTTCCATTATCTTTCCAACTGAACATTTTCCCTCTACTCTCAATTTCCACACCAAAAAGTAAACTTAAAGATAGGAAAGCAGATTGTTTGCCTTGTGCTATTGTATGTTGGTAGTGTTTAACTGTCTTTGGTTTTATTCCAGGGTGTTTTTTCTTGGTTTTGGGTGCTTTTTTTTTTTTTTTCCTACCAGTATAGCTAAGAATTTGCCTTGAGTCTTAGAGGAGACTTTGGAGCTGGACTCTTCAGCAATGCTGAACTATTAAATTTTCACAGATCTTATAGAGATAAACTAAAAAGTATTTTGTATAAATAGATGCACATGAGTCTTTAAGGAGTTGGAAATGTTATGGCTTGGATGCAGAATGTCCTCCAAAAGCTTTATAGGTGTATATATGGGGCTTTTGGAAGGTGACTAAACCATGGAGTGAAACAGCACATTTGCCATTAGGAGGTAGGATCTGTTCAGGACAGGTAGATCACTGAGGTCATTACCTGGAAGAGTATACTTCCTTCCCTGTCTCCTCACCCTCTCTCCATGTCCTAACCTTCCCACCTGGAGCAGCTTTCCTCCACTATGCCTCTCTACTACACTTTTCTGCCCTGGAGCAAACAGTGGACTAAAGTATAAGCCAAAATAAACTTCTCTGTTAAACTGTCGGTGTCAGGTTTTGTGCCTCAGTGATGCCGAAGTGATTGAGACACAAATAGTGCAGCTAAGGTAAACATCTTTAGGACATATTAATGAAATGTTTTGAAAGAAATAAGGGACTTTATTTCATTGGTAAACACTTAAAGTACATTTGAAATGATGACTGTAAAAATTAGATTAAAAAAGACAAAATATTCAGTCCTACATGTAACATATGGTATCCTGCAAAACAAATGTAGGGACTAAAAGACAGTTGGTATAGGCCAAGTTAGTTTAAGGAAAAAAAGGGGGTGTCGATGGAGAGTCTATAAGACTACATTGCCCCCAGAAAAATAGACTATTCCATGTCATGCTCTCCCCAACTAAGCTCTAGCTACAAACACAATATTGAAGTTCTGGGTCTCTGGGGATAGGCAGTTATCTTACGAAGCAGCCAGAAGGCTGTCCTCTACAACTTGACCAGCCGAGCCATGTGAACCAGCTACATAGTCCTACTGACCCTCCCAGAGAAGCAGCTGGATGGCTTATTCTGAAAAGCTTGGCCTGCGGGGACTCCTGGGTAGTGGGAGGTCTCATCCTCATATGGCCTGGAAAACTACTAACCAGTCAGTCCATGAGGACCCCAAGGAAGCAGACAGGTGGCTCTGACAACCCTAGTAGGCCTGAGAAGTAGCCAATGTCCCTGCTCACCATTTCTCTGCCCTACCCACCTTTAAGCAAATCAGCCCACCAAGGCTTGGGAAACCAGACAGGAAACTCTACCACTTCCACTGCCATGCAATATCAAGCCCACAAGCTGCCTGTTGTTCACATGGTAGTTCTGCTTCAAAAAACTCACACTGTCTCCCTTCCAGAGCCCACACATGTATAGCATCACGCCATCTCACTGGCCTAAGGAATAGAAGCCTCTGAATCCCATCACTAAGGCCTCACAGATATCCTGTCACAGTCACATAAAAGGCTGCCACTTCAAATATCCAAGTAGATCCAGCCAAGCAATTAAAACCCCAGAACTCAAATCCATGTAGTACCCTGCATTATAGGGGTCAGATGGCTCAGCACAGCCTAAGCTGCTGTCTCTGAGACCTAAGAAACCAGGTCTTTGCCCTCCCAATATGTCCCCCACTGCCTGCTGCTACTGATATTACTTATCACTAAAGAGCCCCAGGATATATCTCCTAAGGTGCATTCCCCTCTCTGCTATTGCCACTGCTATCAGCCTGTCCCACTTCAGAACCTGAGGCCCACCTCTTATTGGGTGGTGGGCCCCTTTTGACCCCTTTTGTGTCTGTGGGCACTTGTTTCAGTTCTTCTGTGTTGGTAAAATAAACTTATGCAGCTCAGGTCAACAGAACACTTATTCTATTTTATGGAATAAAGTATTTTCCAATTCTAAAATAAAAAATAAATCCATTAAAAACTTTAAATTGCGACAATTGCACTTTTTGATGCCCTCATTGGATTCTTCTTATCATTTGTTGAGAAAGTCTTGTATAAATTGAGTGCCATTGTAGTTTCATGATAATAATCTTTTGTCCTGATCCTACAAAGCAATATTACAAAAGTAATAAAATAAAATGTACATATTTTAACTGCTTGATTAATTATTATATCAAGGTAAAAATTACTGTTTTTATTAGTCCATAAACACACAAAACACTACATGTTAAAAAGCATAAAATACTATATATCTAGTAATGTTACAAGGATTACAATTTATGACTGAGGTAAAGACAGATTGATATACTTATATATTTAACAATATTAATAGCAAAATTAATTAATCCCACCCTTTAATTGGAACGGTGACATTAACACAATATGAAAGAACTATGACAGCATTCCAGTTCTTTGGAATCAAATTATCAAGACATATAAGATATAGTTGGTCCTGTTATATTAAGAATCTCATGATTTAGACAATGTTTTAGCTATAACATGTTCATAGAATTTCTAGTTTCTCTAAAAATTTCTCTCCTGTTTCTAATGTACAGCCAAGTGTGTGAGAAGCCTCTGGCCTCTCTAGTGAGGTGGTAACTCACATGTCAGATGTGTAGGTGCTCTGTCCAGATTCTTTTCAATCCCTCAGATCTTTCTGTGTGCCTGGTTTCGGAGAGACTTGCTTCTAAAGCCCATAACCTGCTACCGCGCTCTCTTTCAGCATCTCCCTGTAGAATACTAGAGATAGCTACTCTGTCCCTGCTCTGCAAGGAATACAGAAAAGCCTTGGAAGCTCACATCCCCTGGGGGAGCACTTGTCATGAAAGTATGAACCCTTGGCTCCCTTTCCTGTGTCTGCACAGACTCTGAGGAGTGATTTAGACCTGAGGACTGCTGGCAGAATCAAACTGGGACTTTGCCTCGACAACGCAACATTCACATGTGCATGCATATCCTTCTCTGGCTTCTTCTCTCATTTGCTCATAATACTTATGACAAAATGCACTTATAAGTTAATCAGAACAAAACCATATCTTTATCAAAATAGTCCAGAACTTAGTTCCACCTTGTCCTCTACAATTATTATCATCCACCCAAGGAACTCCTTTCCACCTCAGACATCTGTGAACAAAAATAATGAAGCAATGATGACTCAAAATTAGTCCTTTCTTCATTTTAGGGTTTCTCATCCCCTATTTCCTCCCCCAAAAATGTAGACAAGTATTGCATAACTATTATTCTTTTTAAAATTAATTTTATTGGTACAATTGAAATATACATAATAACCACATGCATCAAAGGGAGTTTGTAACTGTATATGGTACAGCTTGCTTCCTCTTTTTCTCCCAATCCTCTTCCCTCCCTTCAATCTCCCCTCTGCTCCTTATTTGCAAAAGCTTTGTTTCCCTTTTTTTCCTTCTTTTCTCAGTTTTTTCCCTTCTTCTCCTTCCCCTTTCACAGTTTCCCTTTCCTTTTGAATAGTTTCTTCTTATTTCAAATTAGCTATTATATATTTTGGTCCTCATTTATCCCTCTAATTTCTCACACCAGAGAAATATTGTGATATTTACATACATGTGTCTTGTTTATTTCACCCGAGGATAGTCTCAGGTTGCATCCATTTAGATATGAATGTCTCAAGTTTATCTTTCTTTATGGCTGCATGGCATGCCACAATATTAAAATCTTTTTTTATCCATTCATCAGTTGCTGGATGTTCTAACTACTACAAACTCTGTCACTATAACAGAGTGTGCATATATCATTGTGATATGATGCCTTTAATTATTTTGGGAAGCTGCCCATGAGGGGAAAGCCTGGATCAAGTGGAATGTTTAATCTTGGTTTTTTTGAGGATTCTCCATACTGATTTTCACAGCGGTTATACCATGTATTATTCCTTTAATAGATTTTCAAAGTACCCATAGCCCCAAATTTTGTACATTAATACTGTGCAATGCCTAATTTTCTGTTGCCATCTATATGTATCCATTCATAGATTCCTCTTATAGAAAACTCTGCTTTTCCATGTGATCTAATTTAGTATGAGACATGGTCATCATTTAAAAACCTTTGCTTTTTCCCTGTTTCCAACATGAATATTTCCACAGAACTCAGACTGTCAAAAGCAAGTAAAATTTAATTTCAGAATGAGAAAATTTTGAGTAGTTGGGAATGGTGTGAAAGTGATTACCTTGGTTTTGCTTGGATACCAGGAACATAAAAACAATAAGATAAGATTTGCATGTTAAAAAATAGTGCCTGGCATGGTGGCTTAGGCCTGTAATCCCAGCACTCGGGAGGCAGAGGCAGGAGGATTGCTGAGTTCCAGGCTTGCCTGGGTTATATAGTGAGCTGAGGGCCAGCCTGAACTACAAAGCAAGAACCTGTCTCAAAAAAAAAAAAAATAGATCACAGATATGTAAATACTGTATGTTTTCTCTGGTAGGAGAACCTGTAGATGTAAATGAGTTCTAGAATGTATGATAGATTTTCTAAAATAGGAAATATTCAAAGGGAATGTGGTGGGGGAATGTAGAGGGGAAAGAGTAAATATGATTTAGAAAGAAAAAGAAATAGCATATATATAAGGGGTGGGGGTTGGGGGTAGGTAGGGATATGGGCACAAAATGAGAATTAACTTTTGCCATATACTGGTACAAATTCCCCATTGCTTAGTGTGGTTGTAAACTATATATAAAATGTACCAATAAAGAATTCAATTAAAAAAACTGGCCTGTGTCAGGCTGGCTTCTCCCAGCCACCACACACTGGCCTCTGAGCCCTGTGTCTTTAGGGGTGTATGTGCTCACCCTGCAAACTCCCTGCTGCTCCTGTTGAATACTCTGAAATTATTTTCAAATAAAAGAAGAAAATACTAATTTCATACAGAAAAGATGAATGCTGATTAAACAATAACACTGATTAATTTTTTCTGTTTTCTAAAACAATAAAATACTAAAATTTCCATTTAAAATGTCAGTGAATAAAGATTTGACTATACACACACAAAATTAACATTATGTGTTAATTCTTTAAAAGTTATATTAGAAAAAATGCTTTCAATAAGTATATACATATAAATGCATTGTTTACACATAGATTTAAAAGCTTTATATATCAATTATATAAGCCATAATTTCTAATTCTCATCAATATGTGAACATAATTAATAGAATTAAGATTATCGCTAAAGTATTGTTCAAAGTGTAACAATTTCAAAAATTTGTATTTGAACCTCTTGTCTTGAAATACAAGGAGGTGAAATAATGGAGGGAAAGATACAAAACAGGAAACCACATGAAATATGAAAATAAAATACAATAATTAAGTTGCATAAATAAAGGACTAAAGCCTTTGAATTTATTGTATACATTCATCAAAGATATAAGAAGAGTAAAACTTGTATAATTTCATAGCCTGATTTCATGCTTTCCTTCAACGTCAAACCAATAGTCTCAAAGACGAGTTGTTACCGAAACTTTCTGAGTAGATAATACCATGTATATACATATGCATTGAGATCTTAACAGACTGTAGCTCTTGAATGGCTTGGGAGTCAAACACCAGATTTTAAACATGTTTTTATTTTTTCTATTGGTTGCCAACCCTGGAACCACTACTTAGCACTTTCATCATAGTTGTGCAGATGAAAGGAAATGAGATGCGAATAACACTAGCATTTAATAACACTTCAGGTGTGAAGTCTTGTATAGTAGGCTGGAATCCAAAGTTCATTCTCAAAGCCATGTTTGATTTACAGTTTCTTACCAATGGTTTTCTTTTCTTGTCAGCATATATAGCTGAATGTATGCTAAGTCCTTACTTTTCAGAAACCAAGTCTCAAAGAGGATTTGAGAAGAAAATATCAAGAACAAAATTACTTTCCCCTACAGGCAATCACAGGGAATGAGGAAATATAAATCCCTAATATTGCCATCTTTGATTTATACTTTGACTTTGTGGGCCTTGGACTTTTAATTAATAGTTGTTGACATGTTTGTCTTCCGACAATGTCATCTTCCTAGTGAAATCGGGAATTTTTCGTGCTAACTCCATACGCTTTCCCGCTACTTTAATGCAACTAAGTGAAAAACAGTTTGATATAAAGGTGGCTTTGATTTAGCTCTCACTTTTAAAATAATTCATTCTTAAATATGAGCATTTCATTAATTATAGCAAACTTTCTACTACACATTTCATGATGATAAAGACTGGCCAATATACTGATATCCCAAGTGGGGCAGCTGCTGGCTCACTAATAAGCACTAACCTGCCCCTTCTCATCAAAGCATTTTGCCGTGTTTCATATGACACTGTAGAACCTAAAGAAGACAAAATATTTGGCAGCAATCCAGCCCTATATTTTACTTTGTCCGCATGGGACACTCACGTGTACTAAAGGATTATCATAACTTTATGTTCCTTTCCTACTATGTTTTAGCCAAGGTGAAGGGAGTGTGGCATGGTAGTCTCAGCAGAAAGAAGGCTCATGAACATGATGAAGGAAGTTTCGTGTGTGTACTACACTAGTGACACAACTGCGGATGTGCACTGTAGGTGAGAAGCTGCTCAGAGGCCATGAAATGACTTCGTCTCTGTGAAAGAAGGCTCCCAAGGCTATGAGAGGGAAATACAGACTCGCAAAGTCACTGGGATGGGTCCCTAGCGCTCACTTCACTGCCCTTGAAGCACAGTTCAAACAGTGCTCATCTTGGGCTGCTTTCAATATGCAGATTAACTTTCCAATAACAATGGATTTTTGTTAATTGGCATACAAAATCTATGTTCCTTATCCACAGCCTCAAGCCACAGTACTCCTCCAGTGACTATGGTTAAGCCTTCTGTAGAATTATGAACTTGGAGAGCTTTTTAAATAAAGAAGGGTTGGGCGCCAGATGGGATTTAGCCAAAACTGTCACAGCCCTAGTTGTTACTCCTCCTAATCCATCGTGCTGAATCAAAAAGCAAATTGGGAACCAAAGCTTAGGCAGCCTTTTTGAAGATACCCTCCTGCCTTTCCTGGAAGGATTAAGTCATGACTAGAGTTTATTTGGGAAATTATAATCCTCGTGAAAATTATTAATTCCATGTGGCATCTTTTTACACCAAAATGTTTTCTAACTTTTCACCTCTTGTAATAGTAATGCAGTAGAATTTACACTGAAACAGACTCTCTCTATAGTTTCAAGAATTTCTGCAGTTCTTTTGCCCAAGACTACAAGAGGTGTTTAGATTCAGTCTTTTAAATAAGAATTCAAATTCTATTATTTTAGAGTAGTTACAGTAATCACAGCTAGAAAGGGATTCTTTTTAGCATTTATTCCAAACATTTGACTCCATAAAAGTCATTCATAACACAGGAAACAAATGAAGTGCCTGGGTTGGAGTTAGAAAAATAAAGCTAACCCTGTCATGCATTTAAAGAGTAAAGTGCAGGGCCGGAGATTTAGCTCAGTGGTTCCGGCGCCTGCCTGGCAAGCGTAAGGTCCTGAGTTCGATCCCGGAAACCACATAGAATGCTGGGCGTGGTGACTCACGCCCACCAGCAATCAATACCACATACCACAGTGCCGGGCATGGGGGCTCATGCCTGTAATCCCAGCACTCAGGAGGCAGAAACAGGAGGATTGCTGAGTTCGCGGTGGCTTGCCTGGGCTACATAGTGAGCTCAGAGCCAGCCTGAACTACCAAGCGAGAACCTGTCTCAAAAAAAAAAAACAAAAAAAAAAAAGAAAGAAGTAAAGTGCAGGGCCGGAGATTTAGCTCAGTGGTTCCAATGTCTGCCTAGCAAGCACAAGGCCCTGAATTCAGTCCCTGGTAACCACATACAACAATACCAGGCATGGGGTGACTCCTGCCCCCTCCCAGCAATCAGTACCCCACACCACAGTGCTGGGCGTGGTGGCTCATGCCTGTAATCCCAGCACTCAGGAGGCAGAGGCAGGAGGATTGCTGAGTTCAAGGCTTGCCTAGGCTACATAGTGACCTCAGGCTCAGCCTGAACTATAAGGCAAGATCCTGTCTCCCAGAAAAAAAAAAAAAAGTGCATTCCCATGGAATGTAGTGATGTTCAACTATCCTTGTGGTGAATTTTGGAACATAGTATCTGTTTAAATACATGAGTAATATGCCTGCTTTGAATAATAAAAAATTACATTTTAATTATAATTACTAACAATTATACAAATTAATGGGTTTCACTGCAATGCTTTGATCATATCTCTCTCTGTCCTGCACCTCTTCTTCTCTCCCCACCCCAGAACACTTTCCACCCCCTTCCCTAATAATCCATCTAGTTCCAGATAATCTTTTCTTAAGAAAAGAGCACACATGAGAGAATACATGCAATACTTATGCTGTCCCTAGCTTTTCTCACTTAATATAATATCTTACAGGTCCATCCATTTCCTCGCATTTTCATTGCCTTCTTTAAAACTGAGTAATGCTCCATTCTGTGTATAAATCATATTATCTTTATTCACTCATCTATTAATGGAAATAGAGACTGATTATATATCTTGGCTACTATAAATAGTGCCAAAATAAACATGAATGCACTTATTAACCCCCTAGGCACCTCATGAGCCAATTAGACTGAAAAATCAGCTTAACCATCTTACATCCTTAATGAAGTTATCAGCAAATAAAACCACAATGAAGTAGCATGTATCCCAGGAAGTTTCAGGTAGAAAACCAAAATAACCCATCTTCTTAACAACCAAAAGAAGAAAATCAAAGGATCATATAAAGCAATGAAGAAAAAACATTTGACAACATTCATTACCCAGTCATGATTCAAAAGTCTTACACAAACAGCAAAAGTTAAAAGACCAGAGTGGAGACTACCAGAAAAATACAGCATCCCTAGGACATGGGATTGAGACACCTAAAAAACAAGGTGGTGAAAAGGAAATAGAACTCCAGGAATTGGAAGGGAACTAACAGGAAAACTAGAAACTACAGAGAAGCAGAAGAAATGGAGCAGAACATAGAGAAATGAACAAAGCAATTGGGGAAGGAGCCCTGCTTCTCCTGACACAGATAAACCAGGAGATGGTAAATCTTTTAGAACTTTCAATCATGCAGACAGTGCTCAGTGGCACACACAGCACAGATTCGCCACCACTGACCTAAGTTAGCCTCTAAAATATATGAATTGTATTTCTCACAGAACGACAGAAAACAATCTAAAATTTCATGTGGAACCAGAAGAGATCCAGAACAAGTGACCAATCATGTGTAACAAGAGGAAAGCAGAAGGCATCAGTCTCAGACTGGAAGTTATATTTCAAAGATACAGTGATTAAAAAAAAAAAAGCACATTGAACTACCTGATCTTTCTAAAAAAACCAAAAACACACCCTGAAGGAAAGGTAACCAGTTTAATAAGTGGTGCCAGGAAAACTGGCTATTCACAGGCAGAAGATTAAATCTAAGTCCATATATTTCACCATATGCTGAGCTAAAATCAAAATGGATCATAGATCTAAATATTAAAACAGAAACAACAAGGTAGAAAATAAAAGTAGGTAAAACTCCTGAAGACATAGGCATATGCAAAGACTTTCTGAACAAAATTCAAGTTTTTTGTTGTTTTTGTTGTTGTTGTTTTGAGACAGGGTCTCGCTTTGTAGTTCAGGCTGGCCCTGAGCTCACTATGTAGCCCAGGAAAGCCTCAAACTCAGCAATCCTCCTGCCTCTGCCTCCCAAGTGCTGGGATTACAGGCATGAGCCACCATGTCCAACATCGTGATATGTGGTCCTGATTGCTGGTGGGTGTGAGCCACCACACCCGATATTGTTGTATGTGGTGACCGGGGATCAAACCACGGACGTTGCGCTTACTAAGCAGCTGGAACCACTGAGCTAAATCCTGGCCCCAAAAATCCCAGTTTTATTAGAAATGGTTCAAAAATAAATAAATGAGATCATGTTGAGGACCTGAGGAAAATTAAGACCTAACTGGCCTCCTCTGTGAATACAGAGGAGAAAGGCTGCCCTCAGGGTTGACTGCATATTAGGGAAAAGTTAAGACAGCTGAGGTTAAGTTGTTTACTAAAGAATGTACTGAAGGGATTGGAAACCAGATGAATCTAACCTTACTTTGATTGTTCATGGCTAGTTTGGGTGAATAAAAGCCAGGGGAGCCAAAGGCTCCTGTGGCTGCATTTTAAACTGACTCTGTGTCTGTCATTCATCCTCATCCACTGCCCACCCCATGTCAAGGAGGAACGAAATAGCAAGACTAGGTCCCAACATGAGTCCAGGTACCTAGCAAGGCCCACTGGGAGAGTCTGCTACAGATGGAGCCCAGGGTGAGGCTGTAGAGCCAGAGTAGCCTACAGTTAGCACATGGAACAAGGACCTGAGACCACAGTTGCCTACAGAATCACATCAAATAACTTCCACATGGCAAAGGAAACAACCAAGAGTGAAACGACAACCTACAAACTGGGAAACAAAATTTTAAAAAGTTAAAAAAACTAAAAAAAAAAAATTGCCAGGTATCCTTTGAATACAAGAATAACAGCTAGAATATATAAAGATGTCCAAAGAGAACCCCCCAAATAAGAAAGACCCAAACAAAAAATGGGCTACTAAAATGAATACACCTCACCAGAACAAGTACAAATGAACAGTAAATATATGAGAACCTGGCCATTAGAGAAATGTAAATCAAAACACCAACACAGATTCATCTTATCTCAGAAAGAACGGTTACCATGAAGAAATCAATAATAACACATGTTGGCAAGGCTACAGGGTAAAACGGAACCCTTCTCCATTGCTGGTGGGAAGGTAAACTAGCACAACCACTGAAGAGATCAGTATGGAGAGTCCTCAAAAAACTAGAACTAGAAATTCTATTTGACCCAGCTATTCTAGGCATCTTTCCAAAAGAATTAAAGCCACGATATTATAATAATATATGCATATCAATTTTTATAGCAGTACAACTCATACCAGCTAAAGATTGGAATTGACCTATATGCCCATGAACAGATGAATGAATAAAGAAAATTTATAAAATAATGGAATGCTGCTTTCTTAAAAGGAAATTCCCTTCACCTCAGAAAGTCAAACTGAGAGCTCCTATCTACTAAGGGCCATGGAGTAGGCCCTCAGTAAATTTATGGCTCTATCATTACCCACCGAACAAAGAGCGTCTGATATTTTGTCTTTTAAGAACATCCTGGTCCTTTCTGCAGAACAACCTGTCTCATTATCCTGGATCCTGAAGGGCACAAGGAATAACCCTGTTGCAGCACTGAGACCTCCACCCTAAACACTGGCACAGAGCCTGGGGAACCTTTACAAGGTTTCTGGGGCCTGGGAGTTTCCTTCTATACATATTTACAAGGTTTGTTCTGTCCTGAACAATGAATTGGACAAATCATTTACAAAAGGCTCTACGTCTGTCAAATGCAGGAAAATAAACCTGCCAAGCAAAGTAAAGCCAAACCACCAGCTCCCCTCTGGATGTCAGGTCCAGGCTGCCTATTAGAAAACTGCTCAAGTTCTTGAGAGAAGATTTGAAGCTAGCTCTTTGGCCCCAGGAAGACAGCTGTGGGAACTGTTTCTCCACAGTTCTGGGCTATCACACTGATGGGTCACACACACGTTTCAAGCTCTTCATCCCTCCCTAATCTCCTGCCTCAGACTCACTCCTGTGGGCAGTCTGGGAGGCCATAGAGGGGTCTGAGAGGTGGTCTCACCCACCCAGCATACGCTCCTTCCATATAGAGCTCTTATAGCCCAAAGCCTGAGGCAACTCAGCAGGCCTGGCCACGTCAGCCTCATGGACAGAGCTCTTCACACTTTCTTCCCATTCTACCCTTAGCAGTAGACAAAAGAGGAGAGGAGCTTGGAGTCATAGGTTGGGTCACTTGTGAAGAACACGCAGCCAAAGCAAAATGCTGTCCGCACAGTCAAAGTCGGCACTCTCAGGACAATTATCTTCCCCAGCTTTATCAAGCTTCACAGGCAGAGGCAGCCCCAAGTCCCACCCATGGGTTTCTGAGTGGCCTCCAGCTCTGCCCCAGGAGGACAGGAATCTTGCCAAGACCTCATCTCACAAACAAGTTTCAAATTTTTGAATTCAGAAATTGAAACAGACATGTATAGAAACCTAGTTTGGGATCTGGG
>PVIC010011461.1:0-41377 GCA_004025085.1 Thryonomys swinderianus | reverse complement strand
ACATAAATGTATTTCTAAGCTTCTGATATCAAACAGTTAAAAGTAGAATGCTTACTACTCAGCACAACTGTGACCAACAAGTCTTGAGTAACTCTTTCTTACATTCTTTCTTCAGTTATTCCAGTGACTCTGTGAAATGCGTAGTGAGTGCATGTCAGCAAGGTGGACTCACAGCCTGCAGCACGGAATACCATCTCTTCAGCAGGCTGTGCTCCCCTGGAACTAAAAGGGAAGAAAAACAAAAGGAAAAGAGGAAACGGTTCTTCAGTACCCTCCACATTTCTACACTCCCCTCCTGGGCTCCCTGCAGGAGAGACCTGGGTCTCTTTATTCCCTTTCCATTTTGAATGCAGCATGTCTGATATTTTAATCATTGATGTTCACTTGAAATTTTCATTGGATCATGTCAGGTGCTCTTAACATCTCAATTTATTTTTTTTATTTTGCTACTGGATAGAAAGTTTAAAATTTTATAAGGGTAGTTCCTTACTCTTAAAACACATGCAGAAAATGAAAAGTGGAATATTTTAAATTCATGGATCAAAACCTCATTAAAAGAGAACGAGTTCTCATGCAGGGGAAGGTGTTCAAACATCACGAAAGCTGCCTCGTGAGCCAAAGGACCTTTTTTACCCGTCACTCATGCTGCTACAAACTACATTCCACTTTAGTAAAATCTTCTCATACAAGGACCAACCTGGGCCACACTGGACAACATTAAGCCAAAGACAAAGTCTAAGATCTACAACCTCCGCTCTGTTCAACTCAGCCACAGCTTTTCTAATCCCCACACTCTGCTGCAGGAGCAATTCTGTGCTCCCTTTCCCCAACTCAGAAAAACCAGTTCTTGGAACTTGGAGTCAACAAACAGGTGGGTAGATCATGTAGTGAAGGAAGAAGAACAGATTAAGCTATTCACATTTGGTGATGCCAAACTCCCAAATCCGCCAGTTTACAAACAACCTCATAGTGTATTTCTCTTCTGTATCTGGAAGCAGAGTTCCTGCCAAGGGAATGCCAGGGCACAGTCGCACTGCAAAGATATGTGCAGACTCATTTCAGATGATCAGTATGAGATTTCTGTTACTTCTAAAAGTAATTTTTTCCAGTTTTTTTTTTTTAACACAGCACACATTCCTCAGGAAGGACCGCAAACATGCCAAGTCACAGTTTGAAAACAAAGCTCGTTTTGAATTATCTATCCAAGGGCAAAAGAAATTTGTGTGTGTGTTCAGTTAAAATTTTTTCAGGAACCTTATTTTAGCAGTAGACAAAGTTACTGAATCCCAATTAATCTGGCATTCCCAAAGAAGGCAGTCCTCCATGGACAGCCTTCCAAGCAGACTGAATTCAGCCCCAAAGATAAACTTCTAAGACTATTTTTAAAGGCCTGAAGTTGGGATATTTATAATGAAGTAAGCTTTCGTGCCTTAAACATTATGGAAATTACAATTATTGCGCATATATGTGATATCTGGTATAATATATGACTTGTCAGCACATAAAAGAGGAGTCA
Source organism: Thryonomys swinderianus (assembly GCA_004025085.1). NCBI lineage: Eukaryota > Metazoa > Chordata > Mammalia > Rodentia > Thryonomyidae > Thryonomys > Thryonomys swinderianus. The sequence goes on along the minus strand of PVIC010011461.1, from coordinate 39,861 downwards.
TTTTTGCTTCTCCAAATGTGGAAAACCAAACGCTATGACTAAAAATGTTTTAAAAGGCTGTTCGTGCACGCCCCCAGAGGACAGCCCCCAACTGTTCTGTCAAAATTTGCAAAGCGAGGATTAGCGAGCCGGTTGGACGGATGGAAGCGTTTCTGAAGCAGATCACCTACAGCTTCCCCTGCACCTCCTGTTGAAAAAGCGATATTCCAGCTCCACTTGAGACCTCAAAAACGGGTCCCTTCTTCCACTCCTCCAAAGAGTCCAACAGCAATTTCATCGCAGAATTACAGTTATCCGTCCTGACCCCGTTCAAAAGAACCCACGGCCAGGATGGCTTGGGTTACGTCTTTGTTTCCCACTGGCTCCCGAGCAAGCGTCCGCCATCAGGCTTCAGTCCGACCACGCACCACGTGGCCGGGAGCGATTCATTCCCCGCAAAGTCGGTGCCAGAACCTAGGCCGAGAGACTGATGACTTTGCGGGTCTCCCTGGCTCAGGACTCCTGGCTGCCAACTGGTGAGAACTCCGTTTCTCCCCCATCCTAAAGACCCCTTCTGTCTCCACAGTTCCCCTCCATCAGTTAAGGTTTCCTTTACACGTGGCCCACACTTTCCTATCTTGTTTAACCTGTGGCCACAAAAGAACGTCCTGTCAGTCAACCTCTATTTTTGAGTTTCAGCTCAAAGCAAAACAACACGAAAAATGACTTTAAAAGATATGAGGTTAATGGGGGGGGGAAGTGCGACATAAAGTAGCAATTGTTTGATATTTCTGTAGTCACGTTCTAAATAAGATCAGGAGAATTGTTTGCAATTCAGACTTAGAAAAAGAACAGTTGGTACAAAATGGAGCTGAATTTCTGTCTTATTCCATTGTTTCCAAGAGCAAAGATCCTGTAGGAGGGAGATGAAAACATAAGGGTGACACGTTTTGAGAGCTGACTACGTGTGGATGAAATTAAGTGCAGGTCAAGCATAGTCTGATATTCAGACAGGCTGTCATTTCAAAACAGAGCGCAAGGACCAGCCCAATGGCACCCCGTGGTCACTGTTTCTGAAAATTTATGTGAAAACGGTGAGGGTTAACCCCAATGCGTCTCTCCTCTCTGGAAAGCACAGGCCTGTCCATCCCTGGGGAGAACTCTTACCCCCCCCTTCTCTCTAAAGACTGAGCCCCTCAGTGGCCCAAGCCCTTTCTACTCGTTTCCGGGCCGAAGCTGTGAGGCTCAGCGGGGCACAGCCACGTGGCCTGCCCGCGCCTCGCCTGGGCTCCCGCCTCCTCCTCTGATCCTCCAGGATCCTGGGTCCAGCCCAGCCTGGGCGGCTGCTGAGCTAACGGTTCTCGGTTCTCGCCTGGAGCCTCTGGGCGGGAGAATTTGAGTCGGGAGGGAACTGGAGAGCGAGGCGCACTTGGTGCCCCTCAAGTCTTCCCTGAACTCTGACCACTGCCCGTCGTTTGTTTTGTAGTATAAGAAAGAAAGGTGAAATGCTCGTCCTACTCACACGTGTCCTCTACACACACAAGCACGGAATGTCACAGAGGCTCCCTCCCAGCGCACCAGCTTTGTTGCTTCCAGTTTACCAGCATCCGCAAGAACACACTCGCTGGGGCTCTCGTTTGAACTCACTTGGTAGAAAGGCTTATTGATCCCCCCCCCAAAGGCATCCGAGTCACCGGGAAGTGCTTGGGGCGCTGGAAGCACCACCGTCCGCGGGACCTAGCCGGGCACCCCAGCGGACAACCCGCAGCTCAGGGGCCAGGCGATCCCGCCTCGCCCAACTCGGGCTGACCTGAGACCAGCAAGCCGCCTAACTCGAGGGTGAGGTAGGCTGGACTAGACACAGGGGCCGCCACTTCGGGTTGGCATGGCTGAGCATCAGGGCCGCGGCGAAGGCGCTGCCCTTCTCCAAGGCAGCTTTCGTCCCTTCTCCAAGGGCCAGGTTTCCCTGGGCGGGAGAGTGAACTTCTGCATCCTAGCACCTTCGGAGGCGCGGCCCTCTGGATGTAGACAGGCTTTAGAAGGGTCACCGTGGCGGAAAAAAAAAGGGGGGGGCCCAGTGGCTTCTCCGGGAGGAGTGAGCGCGCAGGCCGGGGCGCTGATCCACCGCCCCAGCGGCCCGGCCACGTCTTCAGAAACGCCCACGACCTCGAGCCGGCCGCCCAGGGAAGCTCGGGGGACCCCGGGTCCGTCTACCTGACCATCGGGCGGGCTCCGCGGTTGGCAACCCCCCCACCAACAATTCCAACTGGGCCGGAGGACTCAAGGTCTGAGACCGAACGAGACGTGGCCCACTGCGCAGATGCAGCCGCCGCCGCCGCTGTCACAGCCCCTCCGTGCGGGGCCGCGCGACGGCCGAGACAGTCCCGGGGCCGCGGCTCGGCGCTGCGCTCGGGTGCGGGGGCGCTGCGCGCGGCCGGCGCGGAAGGAAATCGTCCCGCGCCCGCCGCCGCCGCCGCCACCACCGGGAGGGAGGGAGGGAGGGAAGGAGAGAGGGAGGGCGGCGGCAAGGAGGCGGGCGGAGGGCCGGCCGCGCGGGCCGGGCCGCTTTGAATGGTTCGGGAGGACGATTGTTAGACCCCGAGGACGGGAAGGCGGGAGGGCCGGGGAGGGGGCTGGAAAGCGGAAACTTTCCTATAAAACTCGGAGAAGTCCCTCCTCCCCACGTCAGGCCAATGACACCGCGGCCCCCAAACTTTCCGCCCGCTCGGAAGTATAAGAGCCTCCAGCCCGCAGCCTTCGCCCAACTCCCAGACCCCGCGCGGGCTCGCCGGCACCGGCAGCGGCACCGGCAGCTGCAGCGTCCGGAGGCTGCGGGCCGAGCGAGCGTGTGCGGCCGCGGCCGCCGTCTCCGGGCCTCGGGCCTCCGCCGCGTCCCCGCCCCGCCCGCCGGGCCCGCGCCCGCGCCCGCCCCGCTCCCCGCGCCCAGCTCCCCGCTCCCCGGCGGCCGCTCCGCCCGGGCCGGCGCCGCGCGTTTGGAAGCTGGCGGGCTGAGGCGCGCCGCCCCGCTCCTCGTCCGCGGGCCCGCGAGGCCGCACGTCGCCGCCCGAGAGATGATGCAGGACGTGTCCAGCTCGCCAGTCTCGCCGGCCGACGACAGCCTGAGCAACAGCGAGGAGGAGCCGGACCGGCAGCAGGCGCCGAGCGGCAAGCGCGGGGCGCGCAAGCGGCGCAGCAGCAGGCGCAGCGCGGGCGGCGGCGCGGGCCCCGGCGGGGCGGCGGGCGCGGGCGGCGGCGGCGCCGAGGAGCCGGGCAGCCCGGCGCAGGGCAAGCGCGGCAAGAAGTCGGCGGGCGGCGGCGGCGGCGGCGCGGGCGGCGGCGGGAGCAGTAGCGGCGGCGGGAGCCCGCAGTCGTACGAGGAGCTGCAGACGCAGCGGGTCATGGCCAACGTGCGGGAGCGCCAGCGCACGCAGTCGCTCAACGAGGCGTTCGCCGCGCTGCGGAAGATCATCCCCACGCTGCCCTCGGACAAGCTGAGCAAGATCCAGACCCTCAAGCTGGCGGCCAGGTACATCGACTTCCTCTACCAGGTCCTCCAGAGCGACGAGCTGGACTCCAAGATGGCAAGCTGCAGCTATGTGGCCCACGAGCGGCTCAGCTACGCCTTCTCCGTGTGGAGGATGGAGGGGGCCTGGTCCATGTCCGCGTCCCACTAGCGAGCGGAGCCCCCACCCCTCGGCAGGCCGGAGACCTAGGTAAGTGGGGGCGGGCGGGCGGACAGACAGAAGGACGGACTGGCCGCGCAGCTCTCTCCCACTGTGCTCCCGACCCTGGCACCTAACCTGGCACCGCTGCCTCGTCCCGCCGGCGTCCCCGGAAGCCGCGTGGTCCCCAGGGGATGCGCGCTGGGCAGGGTGTGCGTGTGCGTGAGTGCGTGTGACAGACTAAGAACTGAGAAAGACCCCAGGGTCAAGGGTAAGAACGGAGCTGCCGAGGCCCCCTTTCTTTCGGCTTTAACGTTTCGTTCTTCTTAAAACAAATGTTTCCAAATTCCACCTCCTGCTTTCCGCCCACCCACTTCCTCTTGCCCTCGGGCTGAAATCCTTCCAGGTTGCTCCGCGTAATTTCCCGGCGGTGGTGATAACAGGGCTTACTTAGTCTCAGAAAACAGCCTCAGAGACCTAAACAGTAACCAACTTTCCCCCCTCTCTGGGTTTTTGCAGATGTCATTGTTTCCAGAGAAGGAGAAACTGGACAGTCTAGAGAGTCTGGAGCTGGATAACTAAAAATAAATATATATGCCAAAGATTTTCTTGGAAATTAGAAGAGCAGAACCCAAATTCAAAGAAACAGGGCGTGGGGCGCACTTTTAAAAGAGAGAGCGAGACAGGCCCGTGGACAGTGATTCCCAGCCGGCAACGGCACCATCCTCACACCTCGACATTCTGATAGAAGTCCGAACAGTTGTTTGTGTTCCTTTTTGTTCTGTTTTGTTTTGTTTTGACGAAGAATGTTTTTATTTTTTTCACTCATGCATTCTCAAGAGGTCGTGCCAATCAGCCATGAAAGGAAAGGCATCACTATGGATTTTCTCCATTTTAAGATGGTAATAACCAGAGGAACTTTAAGAACAACTTTAAAAATAAAAATTCTGGGATCAAACTGGCCTGCAAAATCGTAGTCAGTTAAATCCTGTTTTACTCTTCCTCTGAGGGAAAAGAAACTTAAAATACAAAAAAAAACAACATTCTATTTATTTATTGATGACCCATGGTAAAATGCAGATAGATCCGGTGTCTAAATGCATTCATATTTTTATGATTGTTTTGTAAATATCTTTGTATATTATTTTTCTGCAATAAATAAATATGATTGAAAATTTTAAGAACCTGGTCTATACTTTTAAGGCTCAGGATTCAGTTGGTGGTAAATACCTGCTTGTTTAACTCTGGAGGCACCCAGGAGGGAGGGGGTACTAATATAAACAAAGCAGGGAAAAACTCAAATAAACCAGCTACTGACAGGCACAGGCATGTTATTTAAGAAGACAGCTTTATTATTATTCCAGTTTGGTGTTCAGCAGGACTTAACAGCATCTCTCCTTCATCTTTTAGCAAGTCCCCCAGCACAAAACTTTTAACGAATTTGCTATTCAGCTCTCCTGTTTATAATTTGAAAAAGTAGCTCTAAAACATTCAAATGATCAGAAACCTTCTAATGAATTTGCTACACAGCTCTCTTGTTTATAATTTGAAAAGATAGCCCTAAAACAATCACATGATCAGTCTGATACCAGCACTATTTTATTTTGCTACTACATATTTTTGTCATGTCCCTCTCTGTTCTTCATGAGAATTCTTAAATAGGTTCATTTCAGAGAACAGATAATGTGGTAATGAAAATTATTTCTATACACAGAAATGAAAACAAATGCGTGGAAAATAAGTAAGAAAAAGAATTTTGTAATTTGCTTAATGTTTCTTTCATTAATGAGTATGACCTTCAGTGTCATGTTTACTAAAGAAAATACTCTGGATGCTGTCTGAGAAGCAGGCTCCCCTTTCTATAAAGAATGTATGACCAAAATAAAGAACCTGAATCTTTAGTATCCTTAGTAACTTTTAGAACAGTTACCATCTTAAATGCTAACTGCTATTCGGTTTCAAGTCGGTTCTTTAGTAAATATATTTTATCCAAAAGTGTACAGACTTTCCTGGAAGACACACAGTCTGATGAAGTAAAAGCATCGGAAGTACAGATGGTGCTTGCTTTTTATTTCATTCTGATTATTTCTGAAGCAGGAACACGTTGACTTTTATAATTAATATCGTTCAAAGTGTTCTTTATCAAACTCAGTTCTTAATTTTTTTATATTCACTTTTTTGCATTTATATGTAATTAGGGAAGCTTTCAAACTAGACAGTTATCTTGGTGCCTAACTCAACAGGGACCATGTCAAATAAGTATGTATCCAAGCGGCCTATGTTTGCTTAGCTCAGATGGAGGTTATTTTATTGCCTAAGGGTTTGTTTTCTTCGCGAGAGTAGAGAACAATGCTGATATGACGGTATTATATGTGTATTATCTTGAATATTGTCAACCATATCTTTCTATAAAGAGCCCATAGCATTTATATCCATTACAAGATTAAAACTTGGGGGAAGTAATAACATTTGGAGTTGATTGTCTTTCACCAATTAATGAATAGAGAAGGTGATTACATGTGGATGTATTTGTGGTTGTGTGTGTGTGTATGTGTGTGTGTGGTAGAGATGTACAGTATCATAGAAGGGTAAAGGAAAGCATCAAAATGGTAATTATTTTGTATCATTCAACCACCTCCATTTTCTAAATCTTTCATGGGTAGAAATCTCCTTGTTCACTAGTTTGGTCTGACTATTTGATATTTCAGATTTCTTGAGCTACATCAGGAGGGAGCTGCCCATCATTGCTGAGAGAAGGTAAACACTTAACTCCGGATGTAAAAACTAGATATTTCAAAGAAAGGTAGTCTTCCATTGCCTTTTTTCTTTAAAGTTTTCTTTTTTATACTTTTTTTCTCAAGAGGAAACTGGGAGAAGTGATTGTCCCATTTATATGGAATAACTGTAAATACAAAAAATACTAGGAAATATTTTCCTTCAGATCTTCACAAAAATAAATGAAGGAACGAAGGGTGATTACTAGTTTTATTTTGAGGAGACTTTCTGGTGGGAAATAGTAACTACTGAAATATAATTTTAATTTGCAAATTCTGTATTCTTAGCTCTCATCTATATAACAAGATGTTAAACATTTTTCAAGTACGAATAAAACACACACACCCCCACCGTGTCTTCTCCACCATTTTATTTCATTTTTGCTACCAGCATTTGTTTAAAAGTTATGCCTACACCTGTTGTATCACTGAAAAGGTGAAACGTTCCCTTTAGTGAGGTGGCTGGACTCAGGTCTCCTGACCTCTTAAGGCAGGTACATTTGCTGGGGGGAAAGTGTTATATCCAGTGGTCTTGGATGAGCTCTAAAATTTTGGATAAGTGTTTCCTTTATTGTGCAAGTAACTACTTTTGTTTTTAATTCCGTCTGCTCAGTAGCCTTCAGGCCCTAGAAAGCAGCGCCTCTTTGTCCCCACGCCTTTTCCCTTTCCCGCGTACACACGCCAGGCACATGCGGACAGGATCCTTCACGCACAGGTGCTGCTGGTCCCTCCCCAAAGCGGAACCGTCTACTAATAAAATAACGTCCGGTAGCCGAGACTCGCACACCTTGGGTACTTTTTCCGCACATTCAACAACGGCACCAGCTTCCTGCCCTTTTGCTCTTCAGGCTCATATTCATAATGGAGCTTTTCAAGGGACACTTGGCCTCTTGCAAAAAAGTAGAGCATTTTGCACATTCCACGGTTTGGCAAAGTCAGAACTAGTTATTTTCTCTAGACCGGTATCAAGTTCTTCTCAGGCATATGATTTCACTTGAAGTCCTGCCCGGGAACCCTTCAAAGTGAGCGTTTGTCCGGCTCTCATGATGTCAGGCGGTTTTCCCCGCATCTGTAATTTGAAGAAAAACAAACAAACCTGCAGGGAACAAACGCCACGGAAACCCAGAGCTTACCGGGGAGCGAGGGTCTCACCTGCGGCGGCGGCGGCGGCGGCGGGCGCGGAAGGGCCGGCCCGGTTCCCCTGCGTGGGTGGCGGCGGCAGCACTGCGCAGGGTGACACCGTCCGGGCCTCTTCGGACGGCGGAGCCGCGCCCGTCCGGTCGGCTCTGTTTGGGGGCGGTGGCGCCCAGTGTCAGCGATGGTGCGGGGAGGGCCCCGGCAGCACATCCAGCAGCGGCCCAGCCGCAGATTTCCAGAGACAGCCCGGCATTAGCGACACACAGGGGTCGAAAAGGAGATCCCCAGGGGCCACTTGTGCAGAATTTTCTGCTTGTGTGTCATCAGACTGCCCCACCCCCAGCGCCAGCGAAAGTGGAAGGAGCCTTGAACCGGCAAAATGGAAGGAGAGGTGCACTTCTTCGAAATTGCTCGAAGCCGGCCACGCCATCATTTATCAGAAAACTACCCACTCATTTTTGTAAATCGAGCCCTGGAAAATGCAAACGTAAGGATGACTAATTTTCTTTATTTACTCAGCAACAAAAGAGAGACCTAGTCAATTGGGCAAGGCACACATACAGTCTCCCTTCGATTTTTCTCGCCAGGCCCCAGGAATGGGAGCCACTTAATGTTCTTAGCGAATCAAAGCACGTGTCCTTTGAAGAAGGTGTGTAATTGGAGTTTAAGGCATGTATGGAATTCCCAGATGTCTATAAAGTAAGGAGCATGTGGCAGGTCACTGGAAGGTGGGGCAGGTTAAAATCACTGGTTCCAACGTTTTGCATTATATTCTCCTCCTTTATAAAAGCCAGCGAGAGTATCCTTGGGGAATGGTTGGGATGGGATTATAATAAATATTCATCTTCTATCAGAGTCATAGTAACCATGGTGAACAGCACATGGTCAGAAAACCTCAAAGAAAACATTCAATTACAGCTGGGATTTCTTGGGCTCCCTGCAGCAAGATGGTCGGGGGTTTGGTTAGTGGAGAGCCTCGGAGGGCCTTCTTTCTTGTTGACGTGAACTATTTTCTTTGCCTTCTTTTTTCCCCCTACGACTGCATGTGTCCTACTTCTGCAGGGACCTCGGCTGAAGCCAGAAGAACAAAATTCCAGATTTGAAAAAGAAAAAATAAAAAAAAAAAAACAATTGTAAAAGGACTCATTCCAGGAGGCGGCCTGCTTGGGGGGAGGGAGATTCCGAGTCAGTGAAATTAAGTTTCTGTAAAACATGCAGTTTAAACGTCTACTGGAGAGAAAAAGCTCAATGAAAAGACAGCCATCAGAATCAGCAGCTCCCCATCCTCATTTCGCTGAGGAAGGGTGTACACACCATGAACTAAATGTGAGTTTTGAGTATAGATTATTAGGCAGCCTTTGTTTTGTTTTGGTTGAGTCAGGCTCCTGAAACTACATACTGCTTTTTTCCTTGGGTTCAAGATGCTGTCCTCCTTTCCATGCACAAGAGCCAAAGGCTGGGGTCGGCTAAAGAAACTGGCCCAGGCCAAGGTTGGCACTGGGAGGAGGCTATGTTGGAGGAGTTTGGACTAAGGGCAGAGCTCCACAGAAGTTACCCCTGAGGCGGGCAGCAGGGGCAAAGGGACGCACCGGGGTGACACAAGCCGGACAAGGGAAAAGTTAGGCAGGTACCTGAAGGACGTTTATCTTGCCCAGATGTTAAGGCGTTATGAAACGTCACGTGAACAGAACAGATGTACAATTTGCAAATGGGGCCACGCCTGTAAATACAAGGAAGGCTAATGCTTGGAGAGAAATCCAGGCATAAATCATCAGCCTCCCTTTCTAGATATCTATTTACTCCTGCAAACATTTGCTTCCAGAGAGCGAAGGCATCTCTTAAATGAAGTGCACCTTCCAGAAGTCCCCCTTGTTCCCCAGCCCAGCAGTGGCCTGAGCGTTTGAGGAGTGGCGGGTTCGGGTTTACTTTGTCCCTGCCCCTCCCATCTCCCTTCCCCACGTGCCCATCCCCCAAGCCTCTCCTGCTGCTGCTGGAAGACTTTTGATCCTGAGAAACATATCGGATCTCGGTTTGGAAAAGCTGAAACTAATCAATTGCCTTCTTGAAGGGGTAGAGAGTGATAAGAGGACCGAAGGAATTCCAGTCCCGACAGACCCTAAACCTCCAAGATGCTTAGATGGGCTGAAAGATGAGCGGGGATTCCTCCCTCCTGGGGTGGGGAGGAACTGGCTCTTGGAAAGGCTTTTTACTGGGATATGTGACTGGTTTGATTGAAAAGGTTTTTTAAAAAATGACTTGTACACATAAGAGACTCCCCCACGGGAGAAGGAAGCTCAGTTTACAAGCAAAATTAAAATGAATGAGCAGTTGTGAAGAAGAACTCAATTCCTGTCTCTGTATTTAAGAAAGATTTTTACAGAGGTTATTGTGACTATTAACACGTGGGGCAGGCCTGGGTATCTGCATACAAGATGTTTTTAAAATATTTGTCGTTCATTAAGACTGTGTATTGAATGAATTGTACTATAGCCTTTGAAGAGCCACACTATTCCAAATCTCCATTATACTAAATTGTTTCTGGTTCATAATATTATATAGCCATCCAGGTGGCTTTCTCAACAAAAAGGAAAAGCGTATTTGCTTCCACAATGTTGAATCTAATTTTATGTCAAGGCTTATCTTCTCAGGATTTCCTACAGGCATGGTCAGAATCGGAATACATTTTGAGTGATCACATTAGCTTTAAGGACTGTCAAGTCTTTAAATGTCCAGGAACAGATTACAAAAAGTTCTTTTCTCTATGGTGTTTAATCTCAATAACCATCAGGCCCTAGCAACCTTGATTTATTGCCTTGAGTATCAGCATCCAAAATGCTGACCTGGTGTTCAGATCCTACCCCTCTGGGTTGACCCATCCTTCAAGGAACTGGACCAAACGCCGATATCCCACTTTGGGGACTTCAGTACCAGCATATTCTATACATAACACTGGACGGGAGTCCACATTTCTTTTCCTTTTTTTGTTTCCAAAACGTAGCATTGAAGTATTGTGTGACTGTTGTTGAATTTGAACTTGTAGTGGAGATAGATGTCACCATACTGTAAATTTAGCAATGACATTGAATCCGTCGGAGAGGTCTGGAGCCACACTCCATTCCTGGGACAGACTCCTGCCTTCCAGAAGGGTGTTCTTTATCAATTCAGCTTTCACATTATGACAGAAGGAAATTTCTTTTAGCCTCTTGCAAAGGTTGTCTCTCACCTCATTCCACTCCTGACTTCTCTTGCTACCCCCATCAACACACACCCTTTAAAACTTCTAACTTCAGTCACGTGGAAAAAGAGACCAGGAGTGGAGAATCCTTCCTCTTCCTCCTCTCCTGGCCTGCCTGAGTGAAACTTAAAACACATCTCATAGATCAGTTTTCCTCCTCTGATGTTAGGCACAGTCCACGACCCGGATTTTCAAATAGCCCAGGCTGCAGTCTGCAATATTTAATCCAGTCAGCTATTAAATGTCCTAAACCCATACAGGGATATGATACCAAGAGCAGTGTGGCGGAGGGAGGGCCGGCAACTCCAGCGGTCCTTTGATTTGCAAACCCTGCTTTTAGAACTGCTGTCAGAGTAATAACAAAGCTAAGGAACATGAAAGAACAATTCTTTGTTCCAGAATATGGTTTTAATGAAATACTACTAACACACACACACGCACGCGCGCGCGCGCGCACACACACACACACGCAATCTATTAATAACCACTTCAGAGATTCCGCTGTTCCTTTACCTATTAGTTTCTAGGAAGGTCCGTAATGTGATCCACCCCCCCCCACACCCCCGCTTCAGTGTCTCCGAGTTAAACTACAAGGGTCGTTCTGATGAGCCATGAGCAGAGATAGCCCCACGTCCCGGCTTCCTACCCGCCTTCTCGCTACTCCGTAGGACGCCAGGCCTGCGGCCCGCACCTGGGGAGCCAGCTCTCCCCGTCCGGAGCGGGAGGATTCTTAGGACTCAGGCACACGTGAAACCAGACAGAAGGCGGACCGAGCTCTGCCCGTTCTGGCTTTCGATTGACCCTGTCCAGCACTTTTTGTTGATTTAAACCACCCGGAAGGATTGCAGCTGAGATAGCGGACGGGGCTGGGGCAGGGGGTGGAGACCGCCCGAGAAAAAGCGCCCGCGTCGGGGAGGGGGCGGCAGCGGGGCGAGGTATTTTAGCAGCCGCGTCTGTCATCTGTAGCCCTGGACAGATAAAACTGTGCCTGATCAAAGAGGTCCGCTCATAAGTCAGCGGGAAGAAACGGATTGTGAGGAGTAAAAGACACGTGTCGAATAATCTCGACCCTGGAGTCCGCTGCCCCAGCGCGGTTCCCAGCCCCCCGCCCTCCGTCCCGGAGCCGGAGAGTTGGGGGCCCCAGCCCGGGCTCTGCCCGCCCCCCGTCCGCCGCCCCCTCCCCGGCCTCCGCGTCGGACGCCCGCCCCGGCCATCCCCACTCCGGATCTGAGACTTCCAGACAATCGGGGGCTCTGGTCGACCAGGCAAACGACAGGGCAAGAACTGGCGCGTTTTCCCCTCTGAGGCGAGAAAGTTGCTCTCTCAAAATCGAAGACGTCCGGCCTCTGGGTCCTTCCCACGGACCCGGTCGAACTCCAGCTCGGTCCGCGCGAGGACCCGGCAGCTTTGCAAAGTGCGCGGCGCCGACGTACCGCGGGGCGGAGAGTCCGGCTCGGCGAGCCGCGGGCTGGGCGGGCGCTGGTTCCGGGCTCCCGCGTCCCGGACGGTCGCGCCCCGGGCTCTGTGCTCGGCGTGGCCGCCCGGGCAGGGCAACCTCCGAGGCGCGGCGGGCGGGGTCCTCCGCCCTCGGGCCGAGCGATTCCCTCCCGCCTCCCGCCTCCTGCTCCCCAAGCCCCGGGCCCGCGCGCGCGCTTCCCGCGAAAACAGGCGAAAGCGAGGGTGCGGCCGCGGAGCGCTGGGCGGGTGGCGAGGCGCGGAGCCCGTGGGCCGGAGGGAGCGCGGCCCCGTGGGCGGGGGCTGGTTCGCGCGGACAGACGCCCCTCGCCTGTCTTCCCCTGGCTTTTAGCGTCTTGCAGATAAGTAGGATTTTGCATATAATAGGTGTTTACGGTTCTAGGAACTGCACTTTGATCTGAGCTTTGAGGGGTGGGGTGTCTAAGGGGTCTCGAGACGCTTGTCTGATTTGAATGCTTTTCAGGATGATTTATGGCAAAAGGCTGATTTCTGACACTTCCAGATGCCAAAGCCCCTTACCTTCCATGGAGGGACGAGAGAAACCTGCTTCCAATAGCCACACGGGCGGGAACCGCCCCATACGCGCCGCCTGTCACTGAGACTGACGGGGGCACAGCCTGTCCGGGGCGCTGGCCTTCCCTGCCTGCGGGTTAGGGAGGTGGGAGGGTGTGCTTCGGGATGACAGCTTCGGAGGGAAACCGAGTCACCTTTCTGCAACTTAAGGCTCTTCCCGGAGGATTATTTTGTGCGATTAACCACCTGCTCTCCTTGGTGGCTTGGCGAGTGTGACCTGACCCCCCAACCCCCACTCGAATCGGGGCAGGAATGAGCCCTCCGTCGGGACCCGCGGCGCTTTCAGCCTCCAGCCTTAACCTCTGGCCGCGCAGTGGCCGCAGCCGGGATCCCGCTGGGCGGAGGCACAGGCGGCCCTCAGAAGCTGCCGGGCGTCGAGGGGAGGAGGCACTGTCTTTCCGAAAGCTCCCTCCGAGCCGGGGAAGCGAGGCGAGGCCAGGAAAAATAACCCTCCCGACTCAATTACTCGGAGCTCCACCGTGAAGCTGAAAAGCTGAAATGTGCGCCGCGGCAGGGGGCAGGTCAGACAGGGCGGACATAGCGCGATTTTAGGGGACCCCCAGGGCCGGCTGAGCTGTGAGAACGCGCTGAAGGCATTTGTCAACCTGAAGCTAGAGCGGGCCGACCCACAGTCGCCTCCCGCGGACGCTTTTCCCAAGGAAACGAGGTCTTCCAGACGTTTCTTCTCCTTCAAAATGTAACTGAGTGGGGCAGAGCGGCTTGGGGGTGTCTTTCTTTCGCACAGGGAAAGCAGGTGAAGGATGGAATGAATCGGGCAGGCCAGGGGACCAGTGGTTAACAGGCCACTGGAGATGTCAGCTCGAGGTTTAGTTCCGAGCGCTGTTTTGTTTATTTGTTTAGAATCCTACAGGGCTGTGATGTTTGGAAGCAGTATCTACCTCAGAATTTTTGGATAAGCTTGTACCTTAAATCCTCTCAGGCCCTTGCCGCGGGAGTAACTGGAGGATCAGTGGTTTGTATTCTCAATTGGAAAAAAAAAAGGTTTTTTCTTAGGTGATAGAGTCAATTAATCGTCCGAGCAAACTTATTTTTCCAGTGCTCTAGGTTTCCTCACCCTTCAGAACATTATAAATCAGAATGAAATCAGATCAGAGTTTATTGGTTTATGCAGAACCGATTCTGATTTGATAAGCTTAATCATAGGACGAAAAGCATACTGAGTATTCCCTCTCTCCCTCAATGAGCAGCCTAAGAGATTCTGAAAGTCACTGCCCTCCCCCCCCCTCAGAGTTTGATCACTACATCAAAAGACTCAGGTCACTTCTTGTCTTTTCTGTATGTATATATTTAAGAGCATAAAAAAATATTAAATAAAAAGCTTTCCCAACTTCAAACCTATCAAATGCTTTACAGCTGAAGGATATTCATCTTTAGAAGGCAGGCCAAAATGTCAATAAAAATTTAATTATTTCTGAAACATATGGGAGCACTTACAAGACCCCAAATGTGATACTAAGTATTGATATTGAGAGGAAACCTTATAATATACTTTCATATTTGCTGGTCAAGACCTTATACCCTCAAAGGGTTCCACAAGCCGCAGAAAATTTTATTCTTCCTGACACTGTCTCTAAAGCTGGTGTAAAAGACAGGTTGGTGGCCAAAGAGGTCACCTGTAGTCTGTGTATGGAGAAATCAGTGTTATGTGTCTGATGTTTGTCTTTTGTAGAAAATTGTGTTATCTACAACAAATATTATTGCAATGTGAAATGGGCAGCTTTGGCATACTTTGCTGTAGCTACTTTTTTGTTGGCAGCTAACACAAGTTGCCTTCTAAAATGTTTCATCCACATGTTCTTCCCAACCTACAATTTCACCAGGCTGAGAGATAGAAAGATATTGGAAAGTGATACTGGTGTTATTTCTGTAGTTGGCTATGATGAGCAAGATTGATGATGTGTGATTTGGAATAACCTCCAAAATATAGGAAGAGTCTTTTGGTAGCTACTTCTTCTACTTACAAGTGCCAGTTTCTCATGTGTTGTTTCCAGAACTTTAGATTTTCTAAACTTGGCCTTCAAAGTCCGACTGCTGAATGGCAGGCTAGTCTCAGACCACCTGCTGCTTCTGAATGATTCCTCTGGAAAACTCAGAGAATTGGTTTGATTTCTTTCTCACTATTTCCAATTTCCTTGTTAGTCTCACAATTCTTAAGTTTGTTTAATTCAGTCATTTAATTTACATGAAGGATTTAAAGCCCAATGTATTTGATTGTGACTTCGACCAAGACTAGGCCGAGTAGTTTGACTCAATCCTTACTCTTTTCTTACATGGAGGGATGGTTTTAGATTTTAAGAATAGAATTGGCCTACATAGCAGAGATATCGAGCAACTCTTCACCCAAGCACACTTGTATTACGAATGATAACAAAGCAAGTGATAAGACAAAACTACCTTCTAAAAAATGATACTGGATGCTATTCTGGGCATCTACTTAAGACCTGGTAAATAGTGTAGGCCCAGCATACGGAAATGCATAGCACTACTTAGCTATTATCTCTTTTCGTATCCTAAAAGTGGAAACAAATGTCTTCGTTACAAGTAAGACATTTCAGTTGTGATGCTTTGGATATTTGCACATTTTAGCAGACTTTTTATTTTATTTTAATTTTTACAAAGCCTTGTTTGCACAAATGCCTTGAAATCATTATTTTTGACTTTTATGAGGAGAATCACCACTAAAACTCTTCTTACGTGTTCAAAGTTACAGAAAAAGAAAGATAATTGAAGTAATGTGTGCAAAACTTGTTGACTGGGCAGGAAAACCAGGAGTGTATCTTGCTCCATGGAGTGACTCTGGGACGAGGCAGAACCGAAGGAGAGTGACCTTTAAGTGATATTTCTTACTACAGGCAAATGCTCCCAAAGGCCTTTTCCTCTGTGATCTGTGCTGCTGTCTTTGCATCTCACAGATTCCTGGTGGCTTTTCATGAGTTACTGGTAGGAAGAAAAACGTGAAAGCACCTTCTAGGTAGCACAGTTCAGAAAAATCACCTAGGTAAAGTGTGTGTGGACGTGTTCAAATGTACAGGCAGGTGACTTTCATTTATCCTGTAAAATGATTTATTCCGTTATCTGACTGGGCGTAGGGGGTAAAAATCATCTAGGTCAGCAGAAGTGATTCAGAATGTTCCTTCTTCCCCAAGCATTCTTCTCCAAGTGACAGGCTGTGTGGGTGGTCCCCATGACACTGTTTTCACTTAAACAAATGAATGGTTATTCAGTCAACAAACTCTCTTGGAGGCCTAGCAAAGGTCTATAGCTGTGCAGAGATGAGCTCACGAGAGGAAAGGAGATCCTCTGATTAGAGAGATCTGGTTTCACTGAGAACATTTTGCTGGTTCCTGAGGTAGTTCCTTTATCCTAGTACTCCTTTGATAGTGTGGAGTGGAGCAGAAAATTAGAGACCTATTACCTGTGAAAGAAGTGGGAAGAAATCCCTCCATATTTGCATTAGGAGAACACAAACTGTAGAAGAAGTAGAAGTGAGACCACAAGCATTATACTTTACATTTGATATTTCATTTCTTTTCCTCCATCTCTAACAACATCGCACAGGCACTCATGAAAGGGTCTGCCTCCACAACTCGCTGATATAATCTTAGTACCTTGGTAGCACTTACTGATGCCGCTGCTATGAACTTGAACTAGTATCACCTCTAAACCAACAAAAACTGAGGTAGACAGGGCCAAAATCGACATCAGAAAGAACTGAAAAATGACAGTACTGAAAGCTCCATACCTCCTTGGCATGGAAATTCATATTCTTGTCTCTCAAATTTATGTTGGAAATCAAAGTCCAAATAAGCACAAGAGATGTTCTGAAAACATTTATTAAAGCATCGTGATTCAGGTATGCATTGTTCCTTAAGTATTTTACAGATAAAATAGCTCTGAAACCCATACCAGCCCTTCATTCACATGTATAGATCATCTGTGAGTAAATTAAAGGACCATTTTGGGGCAGGCCTCTGGCCTCGCCTGCCACAAAGACCAAGGGCCCTTGCTCAGTGAACATCCATTGGGACAGTCTGTGGCAGTGTTGGCACCCCAAAAGCAATAATTGGTAACTCTAATAAGATTGTTGGCCAGGGCTGGAGATTTAGTTCGGTGGTTCTGGCACCCGCCTTGCAATCGCAAGGTCCTGAGTTCAGTCCCTGTGACCACATACAATGTTGGGTGTGGTGACTCACACCCACCAGCAATCAATACCACATACCACAGTGCCTGCCGTGGTGGCTCACGCCTATAATCCCAGCACTCGGGAGGCAGAGACAGGAGGATTGCCGAGTTCAAGGCTTGCCTGGATTACACAGTGAGCTCAGGGCCAGCCTGAACTACAAAGCGAGACCCTGTTTCAAAAAAAAAGGAATGTTGGCCAGCTTGTTTTCTGTGCATATTAAGGCCTGTGAAGCTGCTTCCACTTGGGCTCTCTGGAAATTCTAAATAAATTCTCTAAATGTGCTTCTTGAGCAGACCATGAAAGCCTGTCCAGAAGAGTTCACTCCTCCTGATCTAGCCCATTAGAGATTCACTGTTCAAATATTCCTTCGCTGCAAATAGGTATGCATCGCTTCATCACCCCAGAAGAGTATATAATTAATAACTAAATGGTAGACAGCAATCAGTTTCTTCTAGAAAGCTGAAACTTTAAGTTACTTGTTTTCTGAATCAATGCACACATTATTCCAAACCAAGAATGGTGGTTTCGAGGCTGAAATGGAATTGATTGTGAATTGAAAAGAAGCATTTGAAAAAAGGTTTTAAATGTGGTATGATGACTATGAATGGAGAAAGCTACTTCTCCACCCTCTTCCTTCTCCTGCCCCCCCCCTCCCGGGATGCGGTGAGCTTGTGTAATTTAAGGCAGGTGGTCCACATAGTGGGCTCACCACAGAGGATGAGGGCGTGTGCATTCGATACCCTGACTGCTGTTCTTTAATAGACTTTAAATAGACTCTGACTATTATTTGGCTTTTGGCAAGTGCATTTATTTTCACTTTCTTTCAAAGACTTTTCTCTCTCATTTCGTCATTTTCCACATACTGAAACGTAACCCCAGTCCAATAGCACCGTATAGAGCATTTATCTATATTGTCATCAAGCTAAATGCAAACGAAATATCAAAGGGGAGCAGAGGGTCCCACTATATTTGGCTCTTGAATGCTGACAGAAAACGCATGCATTTTTCTTTGCCTAGGTAATAACAACGCTTTATTTTTATATAAAATCTTTCATCTGGGAATCTCAAAGGCCTTCAAGATGTCATGTGGGTCTGGCATTCTTCAGTTGGCTGCCCTTTGTCTCAGTAGGGAAATATTGCTGTTGGATGTAGTGTATAACTGAGCTGCGTATTCAGAGGTCCAAAGGCAGTGGGTGTTGCTCGAATGGATCCAAAAAATGACCAGCTGTGACACTGTCAAAACAGCACTGGGAGGAAGGTGGGTGGCAAAGGTGATTACTGAGTGCGCAGGTGGAGCAGCGGTGACACAGCAGGGTTAAATGACTCACCTGAGGGCACACAGCGGAGTCTTTGTTACCGGTAGGAACAGAAGCCCAGGCATCAGATTGCCATAGGAGTGGCTCTTTCTCTGACTTCCTATCTGATTCTTCTCTCAAAATGAAAATTTCTTCAGAAAATCCAGATAGGGAACAGATTCCAGTGCAATGGAGAAAAGATAACAACTTTACAAATATTGAAGGCAGAGGAATATGTCTAAATGAGCTGAAATCTAGAAAGAATATTTCTAAAGCATTGAAGTGGAAGGGTGAAGTTTTAAGTTTCACTCCTTTTAAAAGAGAAGGTGTATGTGCATCTAACCTAAAGAGCAAAGGCATAATGTGAGATGTTACATGGGGCACACACACACACACACACACACACACGCACGCACGCACATATGCATACACATATATAGGTACCATTTGTATACACTTAATGGTCTGCACACGTTGAAACTCAAAAAAATCTTTTATTTTCATATTGTTTATAACTATCTTATTCTTTTCTAGAATTTTGCTTCATACAGAGATTTGCTTCAGCATTATAATTATTATAGGTTGAAGAGCTCTGAAGTTGGGAATATTCCTCCCGGCCATCATTCTATAATTTACTATTAACTAGTGTTTGACAATTCTGCATTGCTCAACTTAACATTTATGTTTTACTGTCCTCTTGGGATGGTATATCCCTATGTACATTTAATTTAAACAGTCATAGTGAAGTTTGGGCCAGGGATCCCAGCCTGGAGTTAAGATGCTTCAGTGCTTTGCCTTTTAGATGTAAAACAGTTTCAGTACTTTATTCCAGGGAGAGTAGAAAACTAAAGGAATATGTAGATTTTTAAAAGGGAAGACAGTAATAAAGGAGACTAATTTTCATCAGAGAGTCATTATACATTTTAAACACGGCAGTTTATTAAACAAAATCATTTTTGTTTTACCTCCCACTGTTTTCAATTTGAGCTTTTATATTGGATCCTATCTTTTATAGTAAAGGATTCTTGCACATAAGCAGAAAAAAGTTCTGGGGCACTACTTACATTATACATACCGAAACTGTCATTCATCCTTCTTATGGCTTTTTATTAAAAGAAATAATCCTCTGTGTGTGTTGACCTAATCATCTAAGCTTACAAATTCTCAAATCCAAGCTTTATGATCTAGAAAGTTTAGGCAAAGGTGCTCCGCACATCACATTACTTCTACCATATCAGAAATAGAAATCTCTTCGTGATGTGCCATGCTCCTTATCTGCACACACTAAGTTCTCAGCTTAGTTTTGATCTGCTGCAGAGGAAACATGCAGAAACAAGCAGAGGAAATAATGGAAAAAGTAAAGACCTCGATTATCTTACTTCACCTGGCTTTGAGATTGTAGAATCTGTACTGCATCTTGGCATTGTTAGCCTCTGTGCTCCAGAAAATCTTTATGGCTTTGTGCTTTCTCTGCAGATTAGCTGAAGAGTGAATGAGGTAAAGATTAAGCAACAACAAAAATAATACAAGATGCTTAAGAATATGTCTTGCTTTATTAAATAGTCTAAGTACATCTTCTTAGTTTTAAATTATATACAGTAATCAAGCCATTCACAGTGCCTTTTTAAATTGGCCTTTTTGTGTTGTTCATTTTGCTTTAATGGAAGTTCTGTTTCTGATGTGTAGTTGAGTTAATTTAAGGTAAATGGGAATAAAAGGACTAGTTTAGCTCTGCCATTTAAAAACTGTTATATAACCAAGGAAACGAATTATCTGGGCATCAGGTCCTCTATAACTGGGAAATAGTTTAGATTATACCACTACCATTATCATTATTATTGTTATCATTACTATCTGGCATTCTATTATCTAATATCTCTGGTGATGCATCAATAAAATAAAATGTAGAAGTACTGTTTTAAATTGAATTAATGTAAGGAATTGCTTCTCAGATGACAAGTTTAAATCTATAGGATCAACTAAAATGTTTTTTTCAATATTATGATTTGAAGGTTGCAAAGTGAAGCACTATTTTTAAAAATGCAAAAGTTTTGTGAACTTTTTTGTGAACTCGAGTTCCTTCAGACAAAAAATTAAAACTTTGGGATTGAGAGAAATAGAAAATATAACTTAATATTGTCTCTACTACTGAAAATAACTTTGTAAAAGTTGTAGTTTCCCATTTTCTTATTAAAAGAAACTACATTTTACTAATTGTTTGAATCAAAGATTGTCTAACTTTAATTATTTATAAGATATTTTAATTTATCAATATTGAGCTCACTCAATAGCTCATAGCTACATTATATACATATTAGAGACAGTGAGTCTACATGTTTATGTAAAGGTTGGCATACTTATTATTGATAATAGAAATGATAAATACACAAATGTATATTGTCTAGAAATCCTTTTAAAAGTATTAATTCACAATTCATTAAAATTTCCTTTTTCACATATGATATCAAAGTAACCATTTACGAGTTGAAACTTATTCTTAGGATTCATGCTCTGGAGTATTTCTGTTTCTTGTTTTGTTTTGTGGTCACTAACCACAGAGAAATTTGTCTTTTTTACATATGCTGGAAATAATTTACTGCTTTTAGAAATATTAAACCACATACACACATGCACACACACACACACACACACACATGCACACATGCACAAAACCAATGTTAAAGAAACACGGGTTTGCCGAAGCCTTCAAAAAGCCAGGAAATTGAGACTTAATGTGGAGGCTCTGACTTGGCTCTGGGTCCTAAGTTCTTAAAGTCCGCTGAGGAGTGGCAGGTAGTACCCAGCCCACTGGTAGATAAAAAGTAAAACGAAAACCAAACCAAACTAAGCCCTGTATTGGCAGAGCAACAAGGTTTGGGACACCCATGGTTAGTACAATCTATCTGAGGAACTAGAGTTCACATTTACTTAATAAAAATAAAAATAATACTTCTTGCGAGCACCAAGTCTTATGTACTCTTCATACATAAATAGAAGTTACAAACTCAAAGAATACTAATATGGCAATATAGTTTTTAATTTGTGACACAGTTGTACCTAATGATATAAGCTTCACAAAGTGATATTCTCAATTAAGTTCTTAAAAGCAATATTTATTGGTACAATATGTGCATCTGGTGAATGGTGGAAACAATGCTTTTAATCCTATCTCTTTTACTGACCTTACTTAAAAGACTAGAAATCAAAGCGGTTTACTCAGCTTTAGTCTCAGAAAGTAAAGTCTCCAGTAAAGTAAATGTTATAAAAGGCAAAAGCTCAATGATTATGGAAGACACATTTTTAAGTGTTGATTTTAAATATTATCGTATGTACATTCATACAGAAACTAAAATTCAGAAAGCAGCCAGAAAAGACAAATTTTTATTGAGAAAAGCACCCAATCTGATTTGTATATTGTATTAAATTTATTTAAATTACATAGCACATTTCCTCAAGACTTGTAGTTGCCTATGGTTTCTATTTAGTATTATTATTTGGTGAAGAAAACATATTTTGAATTTTTAGTAAAAGCATTTGTACTAAAAGTGTTTTTAAAGAATTTATTCAAAACAATTAGTATCACAATTAAATTTGATTTATTCAAAATATCTTTCTGGACTGAGTACAATACTTTTACTTTTTAAATTTATAAAAATTAAGGCATTTGAATTATAGAATATGTCTTGGATAATTTATTCAAAGTGCATCATCACATAAAAATAATAATATACTTTAAAATATTTCTGTTTAATTGGTGTTTTGTCATAATAACTAAAGTAAAATGATTTGCGAATAGATTGTTACTTTACATATGCCATATTATTATTTTTGTGTGTGTTAATGAGAAAAGAAAGGTGCTAGTATCCAAATGTATCTGTTATTTAAATAAGCACATTAGAAGTCAGAAAGCTAAAGATTATTTTACATGAGTTAGAAAGCACAGACTCCTTTTAACTTTAAGAAGAAAAATTTTTATTTTTTACATGAACTTTGCCTATTCAATAAAAAACTTTAGTTTGTAGAGTCCAATCTGTTTTAAAAGTAAATTGATTTTAAAAATTAGATACATTAGATGATATTTTAATGAAATATACTTTTGTCAACATACATTTAATGAAAACTAATAATTTGTATATACTAGTGACTTCAGAAAATACTGGTAAAATAAATATTTAATAAACCATTAAGCTAGGAGTTAATTTTTTATAGTTAGGAAAGGATTAATAAATGCATTCTAAAAATACTTTCTATACCGAGTAAGTATTTACAGACTAGTTAAGATCTAAAAATCTTATCTTAGTGTTTCAGTATAAAAATATATAAAATAACGTGGAATAAAGACCATACAATGAAGTATGTCCAGATTCTGGAGCATAATTATGATTTCTCACATTACATATTGTAAATTACAGATTTGATTAGGTCTCTGTTATATGTAAGCAATTAATTTATTCAATCTACTTTTTAACATAATTTTCTTCCATAAAAATAGAAATCACTTTATCAGGGGATAAATGGGTGCATGACCCCAAATCCTCATTAATACACTTCTGAAACTTAAATTTGGGGAGTTTAAAAAATCATATCTTTACAAATAAGAGGAAGTTTGTTTTTCTATTCTAGTCCTAAAGAAGGAAACTTGACACATTTACATAGCAAACTTAGTCAACGTTTGGAAATGCTTTGTAGTGGCTAAAAGCTGTGCATTTCCTTCTGTCGACCTGATTTTTTTCTTCCAATAAAGTAAATTAATAGAAGATGCATCAAACAGGATTATTGCAGATGTGCACATACCACAGTGCTAATTGCTCTTATTTTTTACAGTCCGGTCCTGCACATGCTTTAATTTATTTTTGCCTGAGTAAGCTTTTTGGTGAATTAGCTGCACCGCCCCACACGCCGCATAGTAATGTGCTTGCATCACTGGATTATCTCGGATGCATCACTGCCTAGAATCTACGCTCCTCACTTCCTTACCGCCCACACCCATCCCTTTCCTCCACTTGGAAGGCTGATTTGTGTCAGAAAGGGACCACCAAGCCATTAACTCCAGGCCAGAACTAGCGTTGTGCTTAGAGAGGGCAACTCATGATCATATCACATTTTAACTCGTCCACCAGCATTATCCTTCTCTCCCCCAATGCTTTCAAGAGGCAATAACTCCAAATGCCTCGCATGGAAATGATAAACTGCCTGTTGTGCCTTTTCTTTGAAGGAGTTCTCCTGCAGAGTATCATATTTAAATAAATTGCCATTGAGTTTAGCAAGCAGTACAATCATGCCTATTGAGGTGGAGTCTTTTGATCATATTTTGTAATGCAATCAAGGATCACATGAAAATTCTCGAACAGGCCAGCCTTGCTGTGTGCTAAATAAGCGACAGGAGAAAGAGAACATTAATTGCCCTGAATCCCACTGATCTAACAAAACACACCTGTGTCACATATATACTGCAGACCCACGGTTATAGCACACAACCGAAGAAATTGTTTACACTCGATTGATCGATAATTTCAATAAAAGTGGTTAATTTTTTAGAAAAATGCCAATATGCTCAAATTATCAAAAAGGACCAAAGATATGTGCACAGACACATTGCTTTTATGTGCTTTTTATGCAAGGAAATGGACTAGCTGGGAGATATTCAGATTGTGGGTCCACCTGCATGGTGTCAGTTCATCTCTTCCATGCATCTCCCCCTCTTTCATGCTGATGGGGACAGAAGCTGCTTAAGGAGCTAGTTGTCTTGAGGGTCATGGGAAACAATGCTTAAGAACTTTAGAAATAAAGCACCTTGTAAATGTACTATTCTGCCAAGTATATTTGAACAGTGTTCCAGTCTCATTATCTCTGGAAACATTTTTTTTACAGCATTGTTCTTTCTGTAAAAAATAAAGGGCTTGGGGT
The DNA here is from genome assembly GCA_004025085.1 of Thryonomys swinderianus. Lineage (NCBI taxonomy): Eukaryota > Metazoa > Chordata > Mammalia > Rodentia > Thryonomyidae > Thryonomys > Thryonomys swinderianus. Next base: position 15,619 of record PVIC010011461.1, on the reverse strand, counting down.
ATTGTTCACCTACCCCAAATACAAGGTCAGTAGCGAGGAGTTGCCTGCTGACAAATTAATTGAGGAAACTTGGGAACACTGTTGAACTTCAGCAGATGGATGTAGAAAGAGGCAGCAGATGTGCTAGTGGGAGCTTGTAAAGAATTTCCTGCTGTACTGGTCCAGCATTCCAACTTTCTGAACCTCTGAAATGTGAATGAGAAAGAACTAAACAATACCATCCCAAATCATTTCCTGCTAATAGACAATGTTAATAACCTGTTATCCTGCCTATTCCCTCTCCTTTTGGATTTAATAGTGCAAGAAGTGACAAATGCAAAAGTGGAGAAAGTTAATTAATATAAAAAACACAACTTGGTCCTACATCATTTTGACTGAGGCTCTTTTGTAAATGTAAAACGATGTTTATAATTCTACATTCTTAGTTTGAGAGTAGTACTGGGGAATATAGTTGTTATCACTAATCATTACACTCTACAGCACATAAGGAAACAAATTTCAAAGAGCTCTGAGAAATTTACCCAGAATTCTTCGCTCTTCAATTGACAAAACCAAAAGTACTATTCAAATCTGTCCAGCAGAAAACACCACTACTAGTCACAACGGCCAGTTTAATGAGGTTGAAGAAACACTGCTAATTACAATGTTTTCATATATTCTGCTAAAAGTGGTCATAAGGCTACTCTCGCTGCTTGTAAAGAGAAAAATAAGTATTTGTTGTCAATACAGTATGTGACATTAAAAACTGGGTGGTATTTTCTGGAAAGAAAGAAAAAGCTTCCATCTAGTCTCAATTGGTTTTCTCATAACTTGACTTCAACTAACCCTGTTAATCAGGACAATGAAGAAAAAATTCACAAGGCCCATGAGTCAGCCCACTACAGATTCTCAGCATCAGCATATGGCCTCAGAGCTCAGACGGATTATTTTCACACGGTGCATCTTTGACTATTTATTGCAGGGGAGGCAGGAGGAGAGGAAAGCATTCTGTTTTGTTACACACTCAGGAATGCAGTTAAATGTCTTTATCCCCCAAAGGCGACTTGGCAGCTCGGGGCGTGGTGCCCATGTTATAAGAACTGTGTTTGTTCTCAGCCTCTAGAATTTTTTAATATTTTAAATATTCCCATTTTTCTTGTCCCCTCCTTATTCTCTAGAGGAATTGTTTAAATCATATGATTGATCTATTTTTAAGGAGTGATTCTGTTACAGCTCTTCAGCAAGGAGACTTGTTTTCTTTTAACTTTATATAGGACTGTTCAGTCATGGTCATATAATTTCTATCAATCCACATTCCCAGTCTCACCTTTATGAATTTAATGCTTTATGAATTTAATATTGTGTTTATTATGGAAAGCCTTCTTCCCAACTGTGGCATAATAAATTCTAAAAATAAGTTAAGTAAATTTTTTCCCTCCATATTTAATTTTAGTGATTCAATTTTAATATGGGCTAGAAAAATATATTTGAAGTTGGTGACCCTTATGCAACATAGAGCTTTCAATAAAAGGCTGGTGAATGAATTAATGTGCGGGCCATGTGTCCTGCTCACAGCCCAGGTCCTGCACTTAGGATGTGGCCCTGGTCCTCCGAGGCCTGGTCCTTTGATACCAAGTTCCCTTGTGCTAGCTCAGCAATGCCACAACAGGAGGTTCAGAGTCTACTCTGGTTCAACCTTTGCTAAGTGATATAATAGAGGCCAGTTGTAGATGGTGAACAGATTCAATGGGATTAAATCTGTGAAAGACTTTATGTGTCCCAACAAGTACTTAATCTTCTTTCATTAGCCACCATCATCTCAGAAAACATGAAAATTCCCCCTTGACTTGTTAATCCTGTGAATGCTATGAACAGAGTTTCTCAGTTTTCTGTGTAAAGCCATGGTAGTAATGTGACCAACAAAACCAATTCTCTATCCTTATTATCCTCACTCAAACTTTAAATCTTTTCCTAACAACACTCAAAAGTACATATGCGTGTGTGCATGTGTGCGAGCGTGCATGCGTGCGTGTGTGTGTGCGTGTGTGGTGAGGGATGCAGTTTGGACACCTAAACAGTGTTAGTTTACTGAGATGGTTTTTCACTCTTTTTCTTGGTAAATCTGATATATTTGCAGTGACTCATTGTGAGCACATTTGGAATAAAGATGAATATTCCTTAATAGTGGAAAGGAAGTTAAAGCTCATTCTGGTCTAATAATAGGATGGTTGCTACTGGGTTAGAAGAAAATCTGTTGTTGGTGGTGAAGGTTTTGTTCATGGTGGTGGTCGTGTGTGTGTGTGTGTGTGTGTGTGTATTTTTAACTTACGGACTACTCAAGGTTTTTAGGCTTACACAATAAAAACCTAATGAGCTTACTAACCACACAGTCACTAAACATTTAAATGAAGCTTAATTTTAGAATCTTGGCAATTTTTTGCAAGACGTTTTGGAATTGCTGCCAATAGGTGTAGACATGCAGAAATAGAAAAATAAAGGGGAGTTAAATATATCTTGCATACCACTTTTCTAGCTGTGATACTTCTTTCACCAATGTTCCTGCTACTTTTGGGCACACAAATCACACTACCCACAATAACAAAAAAACTGGAAGGCATAGAAACCTTTTCAGGTTGAGGGCAGTTAGCATATTTTTATGTCCTCAGGTCAGGACCATGCTCACTACTCCAGCAAACATCTGAAGGAGCGTTTTATGTAGGGAGCTGTACTGGAGCACCCGCTCAGCGTTGCCAGCCTTAGGACTTGCAAGGAGCCAGTGGCACCATAATACTTCTGGATCAGTGTCTCTCCTGCCTGCCAACCCTTTGATTAAATTTCAGGTTAATAACAGTATCGTTTATCCTCTCTTCCGCGGTATTTCCCTCTGCAGTAGCCTTCACTTTTATCCTCCCACAAACAGCCTCTACGACAGGGTTGGCAGAAGATTGTCATGTAAGTTGGACTCTTCCTGGCAGAACCAACGTGGCCCCTTTCTTTACCCCCACATATATTCCAGCCACAGGACCAAGGACTAGTGCAAATCATATTTTGGGCGTTATGTATTACTTTACATATGAGTAAAACCTCCAGGCATTTGAACTTGCTATCTTGCTCATCAGTGTCACATGTAATCGGCTTCATCATTCAAATCAGAGGAAATAGCATGTTCCGCATTTTTATGAAATGCTGGACTCCCTTGCAATTCCTGAGATCTGAGTTTGGAACTGGAAATGAACCTTCCCAGAACTAAGTTAAAACTAATGTCAAGCGCAGCATCATGATTCAGAAGGGAAAAAGAAAAACATCCAACTATAGACCACCAAATAAAAGGTCCATCAGGCCCCTTAGTCATCAAATGCCTCCCCAGAAATTGTGCTGATGAATTATACGTTAATGAATCAGAAACAGGCAGTATGACTAACCCAAGGCTCAAAAGAGGAAAACATTTGGTCATATATTCTTGCATATTTTCTAAATATTGTTTAATTCTACAATTGATATTTTGAAAACTAGGTATTTTATAGCTTCGTTGAGAAATAAGCCACATACCGTACAGTTCACCCACTAAAACGTACAAGTAAATTATTTTCACATTTAATGCAAGAACCACCATATTTTAGAATTGTTTCATCATCTCGAAAACAAATCCCACGCAATTTAACTCTCACCTTCTGCAATGGTTAATTTTAGCTTGAGTAGGTTAGGGACATGGAGAAAGCAGGTTAGGTAGTGATTCTGGGAGGTCTCTGAGGGTGTTTCCAGACGAGACTGTTACGTTAGCCAGAGAACTGATGAGGGAAGACCTGCCCTCACTATAGACCAGTATCAGACAAACAAATAGAAGAAAAGGCCAGAGGAAGGATGAGTCCTTAATCTCTGTGTGTGTCTGTCTCTGGATCTTTGTCTCTCCGTTGGTCTGTCCCTCCACATCCCTCTGTAGCTTGAAGACCCTTCTGTTCTTAGACATCAAAACTTCAGCCACAGGATTCTGAGACTTGTACTACTTCTGTAGCACTGTCCTGAGAATTTAACCCCTGGCTTCCCTGGTCCTAAGGCCTTTGAACTTGGACTGAACCAAATGACTGACTTGCCTGGTGCTCCAGCATGCAGACCAACCATCAAGGAACTTCTTGTCCTCCATAATTATGTCAATGATTTGCCCAGTAAGTCCTATCTATGACCTGTCTGTCATCTATCTATCTATCTATCTATCTATCATCTATCTACCTGTCTGTCTGTCTATCATCTATCTATCTATCTATCTATCTATCTATCTATCTATCTATCTGTCATCTATCATCTATATAAGGAGATAATATTGCAAAAGTTTAATTTATTAAAACTTTTTTATTATAGAAGAAAACTCTTGTCATTAATTTCTTTCAGAACACTTCCCCCCTTTCTTTCACTCTGTTCTGGCACTTTCTGAAAGAGTTCTGGAAATCCTCTTGTGTGAGTGTCTTTAGTGGCATTATTATGGCTGGCTCCATGTCCTGAATCAATACAAAACTCGATCTTTCTGGTCATTCTGACTTGGAGGGAAAGCCAGAAGTTATTTAGTGCTAGATTCGGTGAATAAGATAGATAAAGACACAACGTGTTTTTTACTTAACAAAAGTCTCCATAAATATAAATGTAAAGTCCTTCAGAAAGTGATGAGAACGGCGTGTTCAGAATAAAGAGCAATATTTATTTTGAGAGGAATTAATGCCAATGTATCTTTTACTGTAATAATTTTTAATTTAAATATTCTGTGCAGGTCTCATCACACCTTGTACTCACACCCTATTGGATCTATCTCTCTGGAAAACCCTGACTAATATATCTCCCGTGCACCCTAGTCTTAAGAACCACAGTTCTATTTTGTATCTTTATTGATTTGCCTGTTTTGGACATCTCACATAAATGGAATCATGTAATGTATGAATGTGTGTGTGTGTGGGTGTGTGTGTGTGTGTAAGTGAGACTCACTTCTTTCACTTACCATGATTTTTTTCAAAGTGCATCGTTTCTGTGGCAGGAAGCAGTACTTTACTCCTTTTTATGATTACTGTTTTTTACACCACAGTTCGTTTATCCATTCGTCAGTTGAGATCAGTGTTTCTTTCCATGTTTTAACTGTTACAAGTAAAACTGCGATGAACATTTATGTGCAGGTTTTGATTTGGACATAGGCTTTTACTCCTCCTGGATATACAGCCAAGAGTAAGATTGCCTAGTCAGACATCTCTGTGTTGAACAGCGTGAGGATCAGCCAAAGTTTTCACTGAAGTGGCTGAAACATTTTACATTCCTGCCAGTAGTGTGTGAGGGCTTGAGTGTTCTCAGTTCTCCAATACGTGCTGTTATCTGAGTATTTGACTCCAATCATTTGGTGGGTACATAGTGATTGAATTTTAATGTCCTTGATGGCTAATAATGTAAAAGCTCTTTCCGTGTGTTTGTTGGCGATTCCTGCATCTTTGTTGGAGACTTATGCCATTAAATCCTTAGCCGTTTGGGTACTGGGTTGCTTGTCTTTCCATTATTGAGTTGTGTGTGTTCTTTATATGTTCTAGATACAAGTATCTTCCCACATATGTTTTGCAGATGTTTTCTTTTCTCTGTGGGTTTTCCTTTCCTTTACTGATAGTGCACTTCAAAGCCTGAAAGTTTTTAATTTTGATGAGCTCCAAGTGGTCTTTTTTCTTTTTGTCACTCATGATTTTGGTGCAATATCTAAGAACCCATTGCCAAGAAAGATTTATCTTTAAATTTCCTTCTAAGAACTTTATTGTTTTAGCTCTGACATCCCAGTGCTTTTTTTCCATTCTGAACTAATTTTTGTATATATGTGGTAGAAGACCAACTGCATTATTTTGCATATGGCTATCAAATTCTGCCAGCATAAATTGTCAAGTAACTATTGTTTCCTCACTGAGTGGCCTTGGACCATGACTGAAAATGAGTTGATGATGGCCACATGCATTTCTCTCTAGGTTCCTCCATTACAGTAATTTGATACATAGGACCGTGCTTGTGCCACCATCACACTGACTTGGTTAACATTGCTGTGTTGTAAGTGTGACTCTTTTAATTTTTTCAAGATTTTTTGTATTCCAGCTCTTTGACATTAATGGCTAAAAAAAAGAGAAAAATATCTACATAATGGAAAAATAATTCCATGCTCGAGGGCCAGAAATACATTATTTTTTTTTTGCTTGTTTTGTTTTGTTTTGTTTTTTGAGACAGGGTCTCGCTTTGTAGTTCAGGCTGGCCCTGAGCTCACTATGTAGCCCAGGCAAGCCGCCGCGAACTCAGCAATCCTCCTGTCCCTGCCTCCCGAGTGCTGGGATGACAGGCGTGAGCCACCACGTCCAGCATTGTGGTATGCGGTGTTGATTGTTGGTGGGCGTGTCTCCACGCCCAGCACTATATGTGGTTACCGGGGATGGAACTCAGGACCTTGCGCTTGCGAGGCAGGCGCCGGGACCACTGAGCTAACCCTCCGGCCCAAGAGCACATTTTCTTTTCCTGATTGAGTACATTTCCTTCCTAATTAAATGTAAAACTTATGAGATCTTCCAAATATAATTATTTTGTTCTCTTCTAGTCATGACTGAGTATATCTTTGTTCTTCTAGAACTTATAATAATTACTATAACACCAGGTAGAAGCTCAGAAGTTATACTGAGTATTATGAATACTTTTAGTATTGTGTTTAGTGGTAGGTATGGAACCCAGGGCCTTATACTTGCTGGGCAAGCACTCTACCATTAACCTGTAGCCCCAGACTTGGTTCTTACATCTATATTTTACCCCTTTATTCTGAGTAGTGAACTTCCCAACTTTATGCCAAAAGTGCTTTCACTAGAGGAGAAGATGCAGCATTTATTTAAACTTCTACTAATCTCATCTACATAAAGAAGCCAGGTGAGCCTCCTCAAAATTATGTTTCCATTTGGTGCATATATGGGGTAAGAAGCATGGGTATACAAAACTACCTCGCAGGCTTCGCTCTGGGGAGAAATAAAATGACAGGTTGAGTGCCGAGCTTAAGAACAGGTAAACAGGAAAGTGCCCTGGAGTCAGGGCGGAGAATGATGCGGAGTCGGGGGTGAAGGACGAAGTTAGGAGGAGTGAAGGGGCGTGGCGGCAATGGTGCCGTCCGCAGCTGGGAAATCAGAGCAGGAGAGATGAATGTTTATAAATGAGTAAGACAACTGTCTGAACACAGGTCAGAGGTAAGAGTTCAGGATACAGGTTTTAACCGGTACCTAGCATGTATGTGTTTATACCAGTGGGACCCTAAAACGATAACTGACGCTACGGATATCGCACAATTTCCTGTTTTATACCTTGGATATTTAATAACACGATTTTACTTCACAGTTCTTTTTTCGTAGGGGGAAGAAGAAAATCAACATTTTAGCACTCCATCTAGATTGTAAGTTAACTTACAAACAAGCAGAGATATCTAACAGTGCATATTTTAAAGCCATCTTACAGGTGAGGAAAAGGAGGTTCAAACAATTTAGGTAAAGTAGCTAAGATCACACAGCCAGGAAGGAGTGAAGTTAAAGTGTGTACTACAGATGACACAAATAGGAAATTCAGAAAAGCATAAGCAATCCCAGTTTTGCCTTGCTGTTATAAAGAAGCAGAAAATTGGGCAAAAATACATGTAACAATTATTTTCAGATACTGGGCTGCAGGCAGTACAGGACTGTGATCTTGAAAAGAAAAACAAACAAACTGAGCCTTAATGACTACACCAGCTTTCAGCCTGAGGGGATTTTTCTGGGCCAGGGAGCAGGGACGGGGAACCTAAGCAAAGCTCAATAGTCTTGTAGAGTAGAAGGAAAAGAGATCAGAGTTCTGGAAGGCGGAGTCAACTAGCAACACAAATAACAGAGAGAAGGGAGGTAACTAGGAAAGGGCTGTTAGCGTCTGCATAAAGGTGTCTTGAGTCTGTAGCTGATTACTAAACCGGGCCACGCACAGGCTGAAATTCCGTGAGGTCAGGCTATGAGATCGCGGAAGCCATAAGCTGACTGATTCTTAGAGCTTGCCTGGGAAGGAGGCGTTCCAGCTAACCGGAGAGAAAGGACTTGGTAAGCACCTGGGATATTTGGTACCAAATACTAGAATACACTGGCCTAATAGTACAGCTAAACTTAATGTGGAGTAAAAGGTGCTATAGACATACCCTGATATAATTTAGAAGTAAACTTTGAAGCATAACTGATCTGCAAGTTACTCAATAGAATAAATCAAATGTCAACACTTCGTAAGAAAAGACAATGTTCAATGAAATTTCATTTGCAATAAAAGGGGAAAGGAAAAGCATAATGCTTTAGATTTTTTGCTTTTTAGAGGACGTGCCTCAGTATTGCTAGAAGGTAGAATTATGCCGCAGATGAACATTTGAACTACTAGACAACTGTTTAAAGACAGAAAAAATAAAAACAAAGAGGCCTAGATGTAGACTCAAACATACCAATTTTGATAACCGAAAGATACTCAATTTAAAACAAATCAAGAAAGAGAAAAATAAATAAATAGGTAAAAGACGGGACAACTAGAAAACATAATGCACTTAAACTCCATCATAGGAATAGTTACATGAATTGCAAAGAGATTAGATATTTCAATTGAAAGGCAGAGATGAGAAGAGTGAATTGAGCACTTAGGGCCAATCGTCTGCAGGCTATAAGTAAAGCCTCATAATATATGAAGATATTATGATACTTGCTTTGTCTCTTCAGACTCTGGAAATTTAGCCTTTAACCTTTTAGGATGGAGTTTAACTTTTAAAAATTATTATTATTTTTTGCAATTGAATTCTTTATTGGTACAATTTATATACATCTCACATACATGTAACATTCACGTATAACACTGGGGAATTTGTGCCAGTATATGACACAAGTTAATTCTCATTTTTACCCATAGCCCTCCCCACCCACACCTCCCCACCCCCTTTATATATACTCCTTTATTTTCTTTCTGAATCATATTTATTCCTTCCCCGCATTACATTCCCACACCAAATTTCCTATGGAAATTAAAAATTATTATTGTTGAAAGGTAGATACAGTATATTCAGCGGTGGGAACTGAGGCAAAGAGGCCTTCAGAGTGGAGTTTTATGTTAACTGTAGATGACAGGATTAGCATCTCTCTAGTGTTCTGTGGACCTCCTAAGACTTCCTCAATGTCCATGCCTTGCAACGCACTCCTCTGTCATCTGAGCTTCTTTGAGACTCTTCCAGCTATGACTTCCCCAGGGTCTCTCAGCTGTTCCAGGCCCCTGGACCATCTTTTATAGGTGAAACAGGAAGTGTAGTGGGGACAAGAGTGGAGAAAGCCGTCCTCCCCTTGGGAGATTACCGAAAACTAGGCCTTTCTATAGTCAGGCTGTACTTCCCAGTGCTTACCAAAGCCATGTGCACAAGATGGTCTTTCTCTGTTCTTTACCCTTCAAAACTGGATACACTTCCCAGGGCAGCCCACAAATGTACGGGGGTATTCTAAACCTGCATTTCCCAGGAATTTTCACCCTTGCACTGGTCCATACCAGGCACCAAAAATGCACCAGGACTGTTCATTTAATTGTCACTACCAACTTAAGGCTTTAAGGCTTCTGCTTCAGGTAAGAACATCTCATCTGTGACTTTTTGTAAATTTGTTTTACTCTACAGTTTCTACATGGTGCTTTGATCTCAGCCTCTGAAATATAACCCAGATATTCACCAGATATTCACCCAGATATTAAATGGATTAATATTTAAAAATAAAAATTGATAACTACTCACATACGGGAAACATAGATGGACATGTATAACATTTTTCTTTTTGAGCAAAGAAAGGAATCTGCAGGAAAATTCTAATCTAAAATGCAAAAATAACTTAAATCAACAAAAAAGGATATCACTGGTTTCTTGGGTTTAGGGGAGGGTTTAGTGACAACAAAGGAATAAGTGGGAAGTTTTTTTTTTTTTCCAGATGGAAAAATTCTACATCTTAATTATAATGCTGGTCACATGGTTGAATGTATTTGCCAGAGCAAATACATTGGAATTTGATGTTGAAATAGTTACATTTTGTTATATATGTTACATATCAGTACATTTGAGATATAGAAAAAAAGGAACTTTTTAAAAATAGATGGCTGGACATATAAAAATGTTTAACTTTTCATATTATATTCCCAATTGATTTATTTATATTTTGATAAATGTTTTAAAATTGTATAGATCAAATTGTTTCAGTTTAAAACTGCTAACTATAGTCTGAGAAACTTTCTAGATCCTTTTGCGCCTTTTTGTACTTCAGGTATTGGGACAAATCATCATCACCTCAAAATTTACTGTGATTACTAAGGTAAATAAAAGTGCCTCAAACAATGAGGAAACAAATTATTTTCAAATATTAACTTTTTTACTAATATGCAGGGAAATGACTTAATGTGCAGTCACAGAGATACAAATTATCACTTTCTTTCTGAGGTTACTACATTTAAGATCCCTTCAAAATGTATATCCACTTGGTGAATGGTTCCTTCTCTGGAAGTGGATGCTACACAATTATTATTTGTATACACAATTATTTCCAAGGATTCATAATCACATATTTACCTACAGAAGGGAAAAATGACACATATGCCACAATGTTCAATTATAAGGAATTAAGTGAATGTATATGCAAATAGAATTTTCTTGAATTCTATGAAACAATGTACCCTATCCATCAATATAGCAACAGGTCAAGTGATCATTGATACATCAATGCAAAAATGATTGTTTTCATGACAGCAATAAAAATGTAATACTAAAATAACCTATAAGAAATTTCAAGACTCAAAAGCAGTGTTGGTATTGCTTTTTGGTTTTGTTTTGCAGTGCTTGGACCCAGGTCCTTGCCATGTTGACAAGCACTTTATGCTGAACAACATACCCAGCCTAAAGAGAGTACTTACTTAGAAAAAAGCCAAATCTACGAAAGCTCTCCGCTCATCACTTACTAGCAATGTGACCACTAATAATCCACCTACCTTTTCAGAGTTTCAGTGATCTGAATGCTTTCAGTAAGGATAAGTATGCAGAGGACATGCATTAATTTCATAGACTTTTATAACTTTTAGCCCTGGGGCTCCATATAAATCAAACATAATATGTGATGAATGAGTGGTGGCTGTTATTCAAATTATGGCATTTAGTAAGGCAAGTAGATTAACCTGACATTTTCTAGGCAAGGAAAATCTTAGTATTTCAAAGATTGCTAGCCCAGCAAAGTTTTAAGAACCGTTATATAGGTCTATTCACAACTGAAATTGGATATGTAGTAAAAGGTCTGGAGCATTTATTTGGAAAAATAAGGAATATATCTAAGAAATTTTTGAGAAAAAATAGAAAAAGATCCATATTAAAATATATTTTAAAGCTACAGTAATTAAATCAATGTGACTATAGAGGAAAATAGCCAGGTCAATGGAAGATAAATTGTTGTGAAAAAACTTAATCTAATTATGGATCTATCTCTAGTTAGGAATATAAGAACTTTATATGACATAAGGCTAATATTTAAAAAAAGACAATAAATCACTTCCTTAAGAAAAATTATCAAGAAAATAGAGATATATGTAAGAATAGTTCTTTTTTTTTTTTTCTTTTTGAGACAGGTTCTCACGTTGTAGTTCAGGCTGGCCCTCAGCTCACTATGGTGCCCAGGCAAGCCGCTGCGAACTCAGCAATCCTCCTGTCTCTGCCTCCCGAGTGCTGGGATGACAGGCGTGAGCCACCACGTCCGGCATTGTGGTATGCAGTGTTGATTGTTGGTGGGTGTGAGTCTCCACGCCCAGCATTATCTGTGGTTACTGGGGATGGAACTCAGGTCCTTGCCCTTGCGAGTCAGGCGCCGGAACCACTGAGCTAACCCTCCGGCCAGTAAGAATAGTTCTTAATAATGTTACTAAATATATATTTCAGATTGAGAAAATAATTAAATGTTAAAATGTTAAAAGAAGGGGCCGGAGGGTTAGCTCAGTGGTTCTGGCGCCTGCCTCGCAAGGCAAGGACCTGAGTTCGATCCCCGGTAACCACAGATAATGCTAGGCGTGGAGACTCACGCCCACCAACAATCAACACCGCATACCACAATGCCGGGGGTGGTGGCTCACGCCTGTCATCCCAGCACTCGGGAGGCAGAGACAGGAGGATTACTGAGTTCGCGGCGGCTTGCCTGGGCTCCATAGTGAGCTCAGGGCCAGCCTGAGCTACAAAGCGAGACCCTGTCTCAAAAAAAAAAAAAAAAAGTTAAAAGAAAAAGAACATGGATCTATATCTGTTACTAAGAATTTTCTTAGTTTAAATGAATCAATAAAAATCCAACCAGCACAAGTACATAAAAATGTTTGAGTAAAACACAATAATAGTACATGTATTAGAAGTCAAAAAAGTCAACACTTATTAGTCTTGATATTAGTGTGTGTGTGTGTGTGTGTGTGTGTGTGATTGGAACCCAGGGCTTCATGAGTATTCGATAAGCCCTCTACATTGAATCACATCCCAAACCCTTCCCTTGATATAAATATTTCCCTGTATTATTTTACCTTAAAATTATTCTTTTAAATAATTTTCAAATTGTTTAAAATTATCCACTGGGTTATATTTTTGAAAGATTTTTAGATTTTGTTGCTTGATAATAAATAATGAACAATTAATAAGGAATATTTTTCTTAAAAACTAAGTGATTTTTTGAGGTGACAAAAATCTGAACATTTTCTTTACCTGAATGACAAAATTTCTAACTAAGCAATACCACAAATAGAGGCCTTGATCAAGATTTACTTTATAAATATGGTATTTTCAATGCATGTGTATTAAAATGTAAAGGTAATTAAGGAACAATAGATGTAAGAAGTTAATGGTTGACAAAACAAATACAAAAGATACTGGAAAAAAATCCAACCTTACTTTTAATTGAATGAAATATAAAATTTGACACACTCCAACTCTTGTTAGCAAATCTACTCTTATTGCTATATACGACTGACATGTCTAATGTATACTCATTCTCTTTTGGACCAACAGTAGTAATTACTTAGACTTTTTACTGAGAAAAATGTGAGCTAAAATTATGCATGAAGTTATTTGGAATGAAAATAATTAAAATGAAATAATTATCTTCAATATCCTACCTTAGAAAATAAACAAGTTGTACCATCATTTCATATGTTGAAATGTCTTGTAGCAATTAATTTTTTTTTTGAGACAGGGTCTTGCTTTCTAGTTCAGGCTGGCCCTGAGCTCACTATGTAGCCCAGGCAAGCCTCGAACTCAGCAATCCTCCTCTCTATGCCTCACGAGTGCTGGGATTACAGGTGTGAACCACCACGCCCTGCTAAAACTATTTTTTAAAAGAATTTTAGATACTGTTGAGAATAGCTATGACCCCAATAAGAACCAAAATTGTTAGTTACATAATGCTATGAACTATGAAGATGCTTATAGAAAAAAGACTAAAATATGGATTTTTATTTTATTTCATTATACATAAATGTTATTTTGCATTCTAATTAAGGTATTTTATAGCAGTTATAAATTATGCTTGTTATAAAATTATTTTGTGATGATCATCAAGTTTACTGTATTCAGTAGTACAGTACTTGCCTAGCATGTGCAATGCCCTGGGTTCAATTCCAGTCCTGCAAAAAATAAAGTTACTAACACATAAGTAAAAAAAAAAAAGTGCTATTAAAATATTTTAGGTTATTTGTAAAAAATAAATTGCTTTATTTTGGGCCTGTGGATCAATGTGTCTTGTGAATGTGTTAAATATCTACTTAGATGAATAGCTTCAGTAGTTTTTCATTAGTTCTTTAAAATTTGTTTCACATTTAGATGTGCTTAACATTAAATTTCTTGATTTACTCTTTCCTCCCACACTGGAGGACACAAAGTCCTACAATGTGAAACAGACAGGAAGCAGAATTATCTTTTCAAGATGATAGAGTTTATTGTTTAAATTTTTTTCCAAAATATTTCCTTGGGTGGATACTATTTAAATGCTAACTGGTTGCCAGCTATCAATTTTTGACATTGCTTTGTTTCTTTTCTTTTAAAATTTTTGTTTGTTTAATCATGGTACTGTCTGGAGAACAATTTCTTCTTAGTTTTCACATGGTGACATGAATATGCTGCATGGTGGGAGAATTCTCTAAAATATCATTAGCGAAAACAATTTAAATCTCATTTGATTTTCTGACATATGAAAACATTTAGAATAAATGACAAAGGACTGAAAACATATTAAAGTCATATAAATCATCTTCAAATACTAGTTAAAAGAAAGCAACATAAAGGGTACTTGTGATAAATGTAGAGAGATTAGAAGCTACCCATCATTTCTGATGGTGGAAATGTTTCCTTTGGTGTGCTGTTCTACTACAGGTTGAAAAATACTATTGTGTGCAAATGAAACACTACCTCGCTAGCTATGAACCCAGGCATCTGGGAGCTATATCACTATCCTCTTATGTATTTTTATTTTCTAACTGTTTTTAAAACAAGGTCTTCAAATGGGCTTCAGTTTGCAATCCTCTTGCCTGAGCTTCTTGCATAGCTAGGATTATCGGTGTGAGCTATTCACACAGCGCTTCTACGCACTTATTAATTCATATGCCACTTAATCCATTGTAAGGGATCTCTGTCACATTACTCTAACTTTCCCTGCCTATGTTCTCCTGCTTGCCATTACGTGGACTTTAGTTCTGTATTTTAAGTGTTTACCCAGACAGGAAGTATTACCAGATGACAAATATTATGATAGTCTTCCCCCTAAGAAGCAGGGCAATTTCCAGGGGAAAGAGTCAAAAATACAAAGCTAGAATTTGGAAAGAAGAAATAAAAGACAACTAATAGATAGTACTCACTTGACATTTACCATTTACCTGTCATTGAGTTAGCTAATATATAAATATATTATATAGAGAGACATTATAGGTAGGTATATATATTATATTCATATATATATTCATTTATTTAATATTTGTATCAATTCAATGAACTGGAAAGATTCTGAAGGACTGTGAGGCAGAATTTTGGTCTATTAATGAAGAGCACCATGAACATTTAGAGATGTCTACTAAGGGTAAAGAATGAGAAAAGAGTCACGATGAACTCATTATTTGTTCAGTTCAAATCTCTTGTTTATCATTCTCTTTCTATTTCTAAAATAAACAGTTTTGATGGTTTCAGAGGGAAGTGTTATGAAGTATACCAAGAGAAGATGTGCAATAGAGTATAGATAATTAAGTAGAGAAAGCAAGGAAAATCAAGATGCTTAGAGAGCGACTACATTTGTTTGAAGAGAAAGTAAAGCACAATGATGTCCGTATTTGACATCAGCACAAAGCACAATGCAAATTTAAATGTTTTTTAGTAACCCGCACCCCATTTCTTTCTTTAGTGTAGAAAATTTAAGGCTTTCTTTATTGTCATTGTTCTAATGCTGAGGCTCTTCATTTAGATGCAGAGGTGGATAAGAGTAGTGTTACTTGGATTACACTGGACCCAGAGTGAGCTCAGGACCAGCCTGAACTACAAAGGGAGAACCTGTCTCAAAAAAAAAAAAAAAAAAAAAAAAAAAAAAAAAAAAAA